>CAEGAD010009736.1:0-18301 GCA_903067055.1 Poeciliopsis paucimaculata
CCATAATTCAATAAACCTAAACAAAAAAATAAAAAACAAAAAATATATATTAATAAAATAAAAAAAAATAAATTATCCATTAAAAAAAAAAAAAAAAAAAAAAAAAAAAAAAAAAGAGACGACAATCACTCGGGTTTTATCTCCAGCTGGAGCTCGACGCATTGAAGCCGCGGAGGAAAAATAGCGAGGACTCCGAGATGACAGAGCGTAATATCTCATTTCTGAGTAAGGAAAAAGTGGAGCCGGCTGCAGTCGGCGCTCCAGACTTTCTTTATGGTGAACGGCCTGACGCTGCATCTCGGGCTGCCTCGTTCTGCTTCACTTCACTCACTTTGCAGATGAGGTTGGCAGTGGCAGCCTGCTCCATATTTCAGACTAATTTACGGCCTCTGCAGAGCAGCGTGCATTAGGAAGATAAGCCACGTCAACAGTTGCCATGCGGCAACCACTGGCCACAAGGAGGCCCGACAATGGTACAGGACACGTGGAAGCAAATATGGGTGCTTGTGCATTCAGTAGAAACCAAAATTTAGACCTTTTGGTTACTGTTTAAAGGTCTAATTGTTACATTTCTACTGCTTTTTGTGGTTAGTCATATTTTGTGCCGTTAATTGGTTATAAAGTCCAGCTAACAAGTAAAAACAGTGCAAAAACATACAATCTTACCAAGACTGATACACTGGATTAATACAAAACTAGCATTAAAATAACTTATCAGCCACATACAGCAGCTTGTTTTAAGTAAATAATTGCTTCATATTAATGAAAAAGTACTAGTTCAATTGGCAGATTATTTTACTTTTACCATAGAGAAATTGTCCTGTAGTAATTTATCTCACTACAGGAGAGTGGAACTACTTTGATGTCTGGCTGAAAGGAAACTTGCACTAGGAATTAGGCTAAAATACTTGGTAAGATTTTGTGCTTTTGAAGTGAAACTGAAATAGCAAATCTATAAATTCTGTTGTTGAGCCTAAGAAAATGGATGGCAAAGGACAGAACAATGACTTAACTGACCTTTCTGACTAAAATAGGCGGATTGCCCTGTTAACCATCGGCTGACATTTCTCTCAGCAATCGGTTGTATACGAGCCTCTTTTCCTTTTTTCTCCATTCTTTTTTTTTTCTTCTCTTTTTGCGCCTCCCTGATGACGGAAGAGCAGATGTATAGCCAACAGGACGCAGCCACAGCTTTGCCTGTAGCGCTGACCTCCTCGGATGACAGCCATATGTTTCTGCATTAAATATTTATGGCTGTGGGAAGATCTGACAGAAATGCAGCGTGGTCCAACCGGCTTGAGTCGATCAGACCTCACGCTTCTATGGGGCTTCATGTCAACAACCTGAATTTATGCGATCAATCTAAAAAGTTTAACGGGGCAATATTGTATAAAGCTAGCCTATGTGAAACTACTTAACACTTACCACTAACCGATGATTCAAGGAAGTAAATCTATTGTGTATTCAAAAGCACTATTGCTCAAATTTAGGAATCATTTCGTGACATTGCCAACGACGACGTGCATAAATTCTTTTAATGCCTTTGTAGCTAACTGAAGCACGATGCGTGGAGTATTTTCCAAAATTTCTCGTCTTCACAGCGAGAGTGTTTGCTCGCACACACACACACACCAGGAGAATGTCGCACGTAGAGACGGGACACCAACTTGTCGAGCTGAAGTGCTCCTTCTCCTCTAGCTGTGTGGTAATTGCTCCACAAATCACAATGACTTCCCGGAGAAGTGGAAAAGACAGCAGCTCTTGCCGCCGCTCACCATTTAGGAGTAGGTTGCTATGGTCACAGATGCATTTTGTTTTTTGTCTCCCCCCCTCCGCCTCCCTCCTCCCCTCCCTCCTGGCCGTCCTCACAGAAAATGTAATTTTCCTAATTTGGAGAAGTGACTCAACACGCTAACTTAATTCTATTGCATCAGAACATCCTGGAGCAAAAGGGAAAACTTTTTATTGACATTCCTCTTCCTCACAGTTCTACCTTCATCCAAATATGTGGTTGACAATTATTAGCGTGTGGGTCACGAGTTCCCCCTTCAGAGTGTTGTCATAGACGAGCCGGCATTCTGTAGGCTGTGGTCTTTAAATAGGTGTTTACTGTAGTTGTCGCACTCAAATAACTGTGTCCCCTCCGAGCATAAGTGGGTGGCAAATGTTATTCTCTTCACTGGCTCGCTGTTTTTATTGACAATCTGCATCAGAGCAGCCCCTAAATAACGGAATAATGCTCGTTCAATCCTTCACTTTTAGAAAGTTTTATTGACCATTTTTTTATTACATTAAAACTTAAGAAAACGAAGTAATTATAGTCCATGTCTACTGATTTGCTTAGGCATCTTTGGGAATCCACAAGCTTGACATACCTATCTCTGGGCAGAATCACAGAAAGTCCAATAAGTTAGATGGCCAATGATAGGGCATCTTCAAGTATGGCTCAGGTGCTCAAGAAATTTCCCAAAGTTTTCCTGAAGCAACTCTTTTGGGCTCATTGTCCTGCTGAAAGATGAACCGTCTGCCCAGTCTAAGGTCAAGATCTCTCTAAAGAGAGAGATCAATATTTTCAGTAGCTGTATTCAATTCAGACTCAAACTGTACGCCCACATCACAGGGTTCAATAATTCACCGCTTGCATGTTCTGACACTGTGCAACCAGCGGCTTAACCTGACTGTTCATAATATATGTAAGTTCGCAACACGTTGTAGCCTTGAATCTTAAACAATGCACTCATGACAGCAATAATGTTTAGATAAAGTGCAGTACAAACCAATTATTTGCAAATACAGCTGCCACTATCTTAGCAAAGGTTGGTAACATAATCAGTCCTGCAGCAGCAGCACCATGAGTAAGGTGGTTATAGGCAAAATTGGTTCCATTTTCCACCTTGAATGTTCAATATCGTCACCTTCCTAAAATAATGGCCTAAGTCCTTTCTATTTCCGAAAGTGATTTTTTTTGTCCAAATTATCTTTTGGCAATTTTTTTTATTATTTCTTTTCCATCACTGAGGTTCATGTATTTGATAACGCTGTGGAGAAATCATTATTGTCCTTAGAGCAGAGAGGAGAGTTGAACGACTTCAATCAGCACACGAAAGAAGAAAAGCCTGACTTACTGAGAAGCAGCTATATATAAATTTTGGTAAGAAGCTAATGTTACCTTTTTTTCAGTGCTGTATGTTAAAGCTGTCGATTTACATTTCTTTTTTTATTCACAGAAAATGCTATATTTTCTGCATTAAGCTTGCCAGCTGTTGTTTAAAAGAGGCAGTATTATGTATTTTCCACCACATAGAATCATTTTAGAGCAAAATCAAGTATCTATGTTTCATTCAGTCATTGTAAAAATACTATATATCACATATAGCTACATAATTTAACTACATAATTTAACTTCATAATTTAACGCCTTGAAACTGGGCCTCTGTCTCTTTAAGAAAGTCTTTCCCTCAAGTCAGTAAAAGCGTAGACGCCATTTGCAGCCTCAAGAGAGTCCATGCACAGAAATAAGTAGATGCAGCATTGTTCAAGTCCACGACTTTTATATGCTTTTGCTTCAGGATAGAGAGCATTACGGCTAAATTATATTATCAGTATGCAAGAATGTAAATTCCTCCATATTGAGGCTCATATCACTTCACTGCATATTCCTGAAAGCGTGCGGTTAGAGGTTTCATTGGCCCTCTGTACCAGCTTTTATTGGAGCCGAACTCTGCCTTTCAAATTAGATGGAAAAGAGATAACTGTTTTGCCTAATGCGATGCACTGATCCATCTTTATCGAGCGTGACATTGAGAGCCACGCTGGCATCCTCCGCATCTGAACCGCAGCCAGTAAAACCAATCAGAGCACGGAGAGACACCCTCCGGCCACCGAGGAGCAGTGGGAGGAGGAGAGAAGACTGGAAAGAGAAAGTCGGGATGAGAAAACACAGGGAATAAGTCTTTAAGTCAAACTTCGGGATGCATCTTCAAGGACACTTGGAGAGTACTTCTGAGGCCAAAAACCTTGTTTAGAGAAACTCTTTTAATCTTATTCTCTTCACCACACACCACAGTAACTAGTGGAGCGTATAGAGCGACGACCAATCGCAACAGGTAATTCACTGGTGGTGGAAGAAGATATATGTGGAATAGCATTTTTTTTAAAAACGGTGTAAAAATGTTTGTGAAATGGCAATATTCTGAGTGAGTTAACGAGCAAGCAACAGTTTTGGACCGTAGCGGGAGACGGGAACATGCTTCCTACCCTTGGCTCACCGCTGTTCTCTGTCCTTCAACTAGAGCTGGTATCCAAGGATCCCTGTGTAGAGGGTTTGCCGAACGAACTTTTATCTCAGGCAGGGGACACAATCGCACAATTTTCCAACTGGCCTTTATACTTTGCAAAGGGCATGCTGTGTTCTTTCTTTCTTTCCTCGTTTCTTCCTCTCCTTTTCAGTCATTCAGCTTCTATGCACCACAGATCTGGAACAGGCGTCCAGAAAACTGCAAATCAGCCTAAACACTGAGCTCCTTTAAATCAAGGCTGAAAACCCACGTGTTTAAAGCCGCTTTAGATTGGCAGTGAACAGGACGTTGATCAACATATTTCATGTGTATTTGCTTGGTTATTTTTGACAACGGCATTTCTCGAAATGCAAAGTTTATCGCTTGCTTCATGATTGATGACTGTGATGTTTTGGTTAGTCTTTATTGGTTGGGTTGTGCATAAGACTGACATGACGCTGTCCCAAACGTGACATGTAACACCTGTCATGAACATGAAGGAGTCTTCATAAATGTTTACCGCTGTTGTCATGAAGCGTCACTCGCTAAATAATGACAGTGTTATTTTAAAGTTGCATTAAAACTCGTCTCAAAAGTCCATTAAAATGGACAACTCTGCATTAAAAGTGTCGTTATTTATTGAACGACACTTCATGGCAACAGTCGTAAACATTCATGAAGAGTCATTCATCTTCATGACAGATGTTATATCAGTCTTATGCACACCCCGTCATATAAAGTGTTACCAATGTTTTTATGATACAATGCACTTTGGATTGCCGTATTGATGTAATGCGCTATCGAAATAAACTTGACTTTCTTTCTTCTTTTGCTTCTTTCTTTTTTTCTTTCTTTCTTTAACAGTTCTACTACTTTTTGTTATCTGTCACATAAAAGTCTGTGGCTGTTTCTTGACAGAACACAAAAAAAGATCAATGGGGTATGAAAACATTCACAAAGCAGGTTGTTAATGTTTTCAACCCACTGACATGCTTGTCAAGATAATTTACTTTTTATTGCATTGCCATAAAAAAAAAATGTATTAAAAAAAAAATTACTGAGTAGTTCCTAAAACTGTATTTCGCATTTTTGTGTTTCAGTTTTACTCTAATTGCAGTAAAAGAAAGTTCAACCCAGGCCACCTTCGCAGCTAAGTGATCGTTGACATCAGCCACATCTCCCTGATCTCTGGGCTCTGCAGGAAACCAATGAACTTCCTGGGATTTGTTGATCGTCTTTCTCCGATCACAAGCGCATAGCTTGACTTTTAAGGATTCGCCCGTTCTTTGTGGATCAATGCCGTTTCTGCTCTCTGACCCAGTGTCCTTGCCGGACTGCTCTGTTTGTTTCAAGCCTGCGGTGAGCTCGCTCGCTCCGTTTCTTCCTCCGTCCACCTCATAGGTTTGGGTTTTGTTTGTCCCGCTCTTGGCAAGCCGTGGGTGTGGAGTTGTTATTCTGTCCACATCCTGGCTCTGAAGCTGCCCAAAAACACACTCTCTTCAAGGCCTCTGGGCTCTTTTTAAGCCGGTTTTCTGCCGGCCCACATGGATGGGAGCTTAGCTAAGTCAGGTTTTTTTTTTGTTGTTGTTGTTTGTTTGTTTGCTTTGCTAAGGGTGTCTCTCCGGCCTTGGTGTGTTCAAGATTCGCTCTGCAAAAAGTCAATAACCTTAGAATTTCACTGACCTTTCCTTTTGTTGAGGAAAAAATATAACTTTCTGCAAAACTCAAGTCTGGGTCAAACTTTCTTTTCCAGTACTTTACAGAGCAAAAAGTGCGAGAGTGAACTTCTTCAAACCGAATTAGAAAATGCCCTATGTCTCTTTGATGTTGTAAGACATTACTGTGGATTTTGTACAGCCTTGTGGTTTATAGAGTCTTATTTTTGCTCCATATCAATTGGCACCTTTCGTTCTATATCAACAAACGGACCTTTTCTGAATAAAAGCAAAATGATTTAATTCATTAAGAGAACATTGCCCAACCAAAACCAACGTGGATCTATGTGAAAAGATAATCCTCCTGTAATTGAAGAACTGGTTTAGCCACCATCGATGGATGACAGCTGCCAAAGAGTCCTGAGATCACTGTGAATAATTTTTTTTTACCAATTTTTGTCAGCATCTCAGTCAGAGATTGCGACAGGACAATGCAGTTCACCTTAACACCTGAAACTCTCCTTTGGGGTTTTCTGAATAAGGTAGGTGAGGTAAGGTCATTTTATTCATCTAGCACATTTTCCGCAACAACGCAGCTCAAAGTGCTTTATATGAATTAGAAGGAAATACAAATAAAATAACAAACCAAAGGAAAGAGCAAAAGAAGAAGAAAGAAAAACCCTACACATTAGTTCCCCGTGTTTAAGAATAAGTGGTCTGTAATTTATAAACCAGCAGGGGGCGTTTCTCTAGATTCTTGGTCTGATAATGCTGATCTAATGTCGTAAGGTGAGTTCCTCTGGATTTTAAGTTTATTAAAATTCCTGAAAGAATAGATTCTTTGTCGAGAAGTATGTAAGCTAAATGTTCCTGTTCTGGAAAGTTGTTCCTCTGAACTCTTAAGTTTGTTCTAATTCCTTTTCTGGGTTGTAAGATAATTCTAAGTATTCCATAATCTATAAGGTTGCATCGACTGCAGCCAACCAGAACTGCAGTCGCAGTAACTCTGCAAAGTTTGACTGTCAGTCAGAGGTTTCTTTTTGAAATGCGGTGTCAGCTTTGCACCAGACATAATTGCACACACACCTTCCAAAAAGTTCCACTTTTGTCCTGCAAGTCAACAAAGTATTTTCCCACAAGTCTTGGGGATCACAAAGTTATTTTTGGCAAATGGAAAATGTGTTATTTCATGTTCTTTCAGTTTCTTTTTAATCCTTAAACTCTCCTATGTCTTTGGCCAGTCTACTCCATGAACACCGTCCCTAACTGAGCTTAATGAGGCCTGTGGTGCTGTAGAGGCTTTTTGTTGTTATTTTTCCCCAATGTCCTGGACGAGTCGTTTTTGTTTTCAGGGCATAATTAGCCCTTAGACTTTCCTCTGCTGGGAAAGGTTATTTTTTGATTCTGCATGTTTTTCCACTTCTCCGTTTCAGACTACTTTGGGCATGACAAGTTTCTGACTGTAATATGACAAAATTTGAAAACGCCAACAGAGTTTGGATAATTGCACAAAGCCCCAGTTGCCTGTCAGGCCCACAAACAAAATCTGGGACTTCTTCATTTAAATGATCACATGAAAACATTGTCTTAGCGTCTCAGTCGCCCTTCTGTGCGGATGGAGTGAGGAACCGACCTCCCACCGCGTACGACTTTCCTAATTCATATCTGCTGTTGCCGTGACCTTTTTGGTAACGCGCAATTGCCTCCTCAACGACGTCAATAACGTCATTTCGAGTCAAAAGGACTTAGCAAGGGTAGAACAGAGTGAGCCGTGTTGCAGAAAGCACCAACATAAATTTTGAGAAGGGGTGAAAAGTTTAACTTCTGAACAGGTTTAAGTGAGCTATCCTTCTCCTTCAGCACTAACAAGGTCCAAGAGAGCATTTTATTAGCGCTTAAATCATGGCTACATCGATAGCCGGTAATCCTCCTTTAATGAATAAAGTAGATTATTTAAACGCTAAACAAATGAGATGTTTCTGCTAACAGAGGGAGAGTTTAGCCGCATAACAAGAAAACTCACTTTCTTTTTGTTTGCCTCACAAGCAGGACCATCCATACTTGTTAACACTCCAATGTGAGAATTTCTTGATTTTAATTGTTTTTTGGGTTTTTTTTAGCAACAGCATAAATAAATAAATAATTAGTAGTTGGGAAAAATCGAACTCTCTGAGTACATTTACTCAGAGAGAATAAAATCCCACATTATGAATAAATAAATGTTTATTCATAATGTGACACCTCACACTCACTGGCATCTTTTTATTTTTCACTTTTTAAAAGTTGCTCAGAGGAACTTTTAATTATTCACAACTCTCTGTTTACTGACAAATGTGACATGATGCGTCGGCCTGTTTTTCAAAACGGGAAGGACAAGAGAACATGAAGACTCACATTTAGTGTGAGAAATGATGCATCACCATACTCCTGCAACATGGTGACAATTTAAACAAATACAGTTTAAAGGGTTTTCTTTTATTTTGTTTTTTTTTTATAGAAAAAAATCAAACTTCAAAAAACAAAACTGTTTAAAAAAAATAAAAGTTACTGCAGCTTTAAACAGTGTTTCCACCCTCAGGCCTCCATCCTTCGTTTGTATTTCCTGAATATGAGAAAACCTGAGAGCCAAAACCTCTTTTAAATTAATCAAATAAAGTTGACCAAGCGAGGAGCTAAAATATGCATCACGTTTTTTTTTTTATTGTTTGGCCTTAAGTTGTTGTGCTTCGTTTATTGATGTTTTGCCTCCTTGAACAGTAACAAACTTTATATGAAGCAGCTAAGATTTTAAATGTGATACATATTCATTGAAACTCTTCATTTGCTTGAAACAAATCATTTCTCCTGAGGCCCAAATGTTTGTGCAAAGTTTTAGACTTGCAGCTCTGCATTATAATACTGAGTCCATTACCTCAGTGGCTCCTCATTCAGTCAAGCCTTCATGGAACAGCTTATCAGAAGACATGTGTATGTAGACCAGCTACAAAGTGCTGTCAAGTCCACATACTTGGAGCTGAATGTGTTTGGCTCCCACATTCTTGATTGAATTCTCAGAAGAAACTTTACGTTTTAGAGTACAGTGTAAGAAAATCCTTAGCTGTTACTCTTCTCCAGAATGCCACTTATTGACTTATTATTAAAATTATTACAATAACTACTGAATACAAGTGCAAAGAAGCCATGGTGGTTTCGTATGAAGCCGCCTTTTCTTGTTGGATTTAGAACGTTTTGAAGGTTTTTTTTGGCCAGTAAAAGCAGCTTAGTTTTGAAAAGGGTAATTAAAAAAAAGAAAAAGAAAACAGAAGTCATGACTGTAAAGCAAGGAACAACTTCTGAGATGCCGGTGTTCTCACGCAGCAGGGGGGAACATTTGGAGTCTACAGACAGCCGCTCACAGGATCAAGCAAACTTCAAAAGACCTTCAGGAAAACTTAAGACTAAAAAGCAGAAGTGCTGCGCTCCGTTTCCCCTGAAGGAATCTTAAATCCTTGGGAAAGGTATTCGAAGAAAAGCTTTTCCTGAAATCAAAACTGCATTTCTAAACATGCCAGGCACCAGGTCTCACAGCAGGGAGTCCGGGGGGAGCACAGCCTGAACAGGCGACCTGTCTGTCACAGGGTGAAGAAGAGGGGTTTGATTTGCAGAAGTTAATAATGAAAAGACTGTTAAAAGTTTAAAAAGCATATCTTAATGATGTGCTACATAAATGTTTCACTGTGAGGAGAAGGAGAAACGAACAAAAGCAATGAAAACTTAATTAATATGTCGTTGTAGTCAGGTTTAAATGAGGGTTAATTATTTTTAAAAGCCGTTTTCATGAGGGTAAAAGCTAGGAATCTGAGGGGCATGTTCATGCCTCAGTCATATTCAATAAATTAAGACATGTGTTTTGTCACATTAAAGTACCTTTGGAAAATAAACATTAAACAGGCAGTGAAACATACTTTTCATTAAACCCGCATTTCTGTATTATATTTATATATTTATATTTTAATGGGCTGGTGTTATATCTTAATTTTAAATATCTGTTTGAGTGTCTAATTTTAACCCTGTCACGATAATCAATAAATCAATTAATCACACGATAAAGTAAAACAAACTCAATCATTTTGATTGGTATGATTTATTGTTTTTGAATTATAAGCCTGGTGTTTTGGTCTCATCTAGTCCTTTTTTTGAAGGACAATTTGTTTACAGAGACTAATTCATAATTCAATGTATTTGTCTTGTTTATTTTGTATTATTAAAAATGTCTTTAAGTGTTTCACTATTCATCACAATTTAAAGTTTATTGATATTTTAGAATGTATTCTTGCATTATATTTGCCATTATCATGACAATACTGCGAAATGGTCCCAAAACAACAATATTATCATTTATCACAATAGCCTCTGGAACAATTCATTGTACAGCAAAACTCTCAAGCATTTATCTGTGTGTAATTAATCTATAATCAATGCATTTGACTTAAATGACAACCTTCTTGAGATAAATGGTATTTGAAATGATGTCTATATTTGCCGAACGGCTCTGTGTAAATGCAATGTGATAAATTTACTGAGTCATAAATACCTGCAGACTTGACATCACTTCACTTCGACCACAGACCAGCACAGACAAAGTTCCTGAGAGTAATATACACTGATTTTTTTTCCCCCAGTCGTGTCTAGTTCCTTCCTGCTTTTGAGAGAACGTTTGCAGAGAGGAAACCGAAACGCGACCACGATCAGTCTGATCCGTAAGTCACAACCAGCACCGTGGTTCTTCTCAACCACAGCGAGCCGGTTCTGTCAAATCAAACTAGGCTGACGGATAAAACTTACTTATCTGCAAGGAAGCCTCAGACATGCCCTTTGGTATGGTGTGGCTCTTAAATCTTAAACGCGCACACTGTTTCGACCCCCACAGCCTCCCATTTGTCTGCGGTCACCTGTGTCCCGGGATGCTCCTGTGAGGCAGAGTCTGCGACAGCCGCCATGAGCCGTTTGCTTCTCTTTAACCTTTCATAATAAATGTGACATGTCGGAGTTGCTATTGACGCTGGCAGGCAGTTTGTGTCTGCGGGAGACTGTTGCACTGGTGTCTATAAAAGTGTATGTCAGTGCGGGGTGAGGGCTGTGCGTGGTGCATTCCTCCTTCATCCCCTCTTTCACTAATGCGATGAGTTCCCGGGCCCGTCGGTCTGCAGCCAGAAAGACCGCAGTGCTGCATCAGGCCCCCCTCATTATTCTCTTTACTGCCTTTCCGCCCTCAGCTTGGTAACAACGCGAGTGTGTAATTATATTTGGAGCTGTTGTAAAGCCTGACAAAAAAAAAAAAAAAAAAAATATACAGCTCATGAAGTTCCCGCTTGTTTTTTGTTTTTTTGTTTTGCCTGACACCTGAAGTGGTGTACAGCACAGATGATTTGTTCACAGTATTATTGCATGAGCTAACAACTCTGGCAGAGGTGAAGCCAGGCCCTTATTTTATTTTATTTTATTAACAAAAAAAGGTTTTTGAGGCACTAGTGGCATTCATATGCAGTATTTGGGACAGGAAATGGACAGAGAGAGAGAAAGAGAGCAAAGATCCAGGGTTGTGCATCGAACCCCGCCAGGTAGAGAATTTATGCTGCTTTTCAGTCGAACTTTAAGCTGGGAAATACTGACTCCCCAGTCGGAAAAATCAATTGGAACGCCCTCCCAAGTTAAATTTCCCACTGGGAAACTAGGAGCAGCTCAGACAGTGTTTCAATATGGCCGCTTCTCGCATCATCAGTACTAAGCTGTCGGTGTGTAATGGACACATATTTGTTACACAAGACCCTCATGTGCGATTGCGTCTAAAATCAACGCTACATGTAGTTTGTTACTTTTTTTTCTGAAATATTTCTTACATATAAAAACATAAAAATATTTCAGAAGCTTAGAGTTATTTTTAAAATGAATTGTTCAAACGTTGTGCATTAACCAAATAGAATTAGACATCTTTTTTTGGTCAAGTAATGTCTTTGTAAAACATAAACGTTTTACTTATAATGTACTGTGTTTGTTTTTTGTTTTTTTTTTCATCCTAGGTTCTTATGTGTCATCTTTGGATATGCGCTGATACACTTTGAGTTCAGTCTTGTTTATGGTCGTGTGTAAAAAAAAAAAAACAAACAAAAAAACAACTTAATTTGCTGAGCGGTTAAACTTAATTGAATTAATTAAGTCAAACTTAATTAATTCAATTAAGTTTAAGGGAGGCTTTCTCGCAAAATAGGAGCACCTATCACACTTTGCTGTCAACAATTAGAGTGACTATGGAGGGAAGACAGCTGTGTCAAACTAAACTGGTGCAACAGATAATTTAAGTGTTTCAGGACTTATTTATCTGAAAGCAAACAGAGGCCACTTGTTTTGCTCAAAAACTTTAATCCAATTAAATAATACAGATTTGATCTTTGCTGGGTATTTTGTTGTTGTTGTTGGTTTTTTTAACTTTGACCTTATCTAGAATTGGAATTTGGAGGTTGAAAATAATGACATTTGTGAATTCCTGTGGTTTTCTGCACTTTGATTGGCCTCTGCGTGTGTAAAGCAGTTTCAAGTATACTGTTCATATTTTTTGCTTGTATAAAAATAAGCACAAAAGTCTAACAAATAAAACTTTTGTATACTTTTATAGTTGTCACTTTTGCAACAAGGCGTTGTGCTATTTATTCGGATCTCCTTTTTAATCCAGCTGTCTAATCCCAGTCCATCCACGCATTTCCCCGCCAAGCAAAGTAAATGTGTTATTCTCCTACCTTATAAGGTGAAAAATGACTTAATGGGCGTGATGTTCTTCAAAAATGGCAACGCCGAGCAGGGATTCTTCCATCTGAGGTCCCGCAGTGAATCATCAGGAAGTTGGATGACACTTTCGCCAGCAGACGTCAAAACTCATCCCTCAATGAGGACCACCGCAGCAGAGGACGGGCGTTTAGGGCTGGAACTGGAGCCATGAAAAGCAGAAAATAGCTTGGATTTGAAATTCGTGTGCATGCAGATGAATGTGCCTTCGCCTGTGTGGGTGAGTCTGTGTGGGCACATTCACAGACATAATGAAAGTTTTGGAAGACGTGACGCTGACAACGCCTTGACGCGTTGACAGCCGGCACATTGAGCACATCTGACATGAATTCAATTACAAGACACATCTCTTGTCTCTGAGTCGCAAACAGATGTCTGTCATCCCCTTCCGAGTGGCAGCTCCAGAAGCCCTATTTTGGGAACGTGAATTTTTCTTTTTCACCTTTTTTTTGGGTTTAACTTTCTCCAAAGGTGCTTAAAAATGGAAATAGAGGAGCTGCAGGGCGGTCTATTTGAGAAGATGGAAATTTGTCATCTTCTCATTTAGCATGACACCAATGATTGTTTTTGCGACTATGCATCTTAACAAAGCAAGCAGGACACTGCTATGCAAAAGTATTCACACAATTTCAATTTGTGCCTTATTTTGTCACATTCCAACTACAAACCCCGATGCATTTCAGCATTCTTTTATGAAGCAGACCAACAGAAAGTTGCACATAATTATTAAATGGAGTAAAACTAAAATATAAAGTGAAGATCTGAAAAGTGAGGCATCCATTTCAACTCAGATTCTCACACTAACAAAGCAAAAACTAACTTCATAACTAAGAACATGTTCAATCTTAGTATTGATCGAATTGGTTGAATAAATATTTATGGCACAAGTATTGTTATTAAAATGTTTGAAAAAAATAACAAGCATATGAAATACATTTTTGTTGGTCTGTAACATAACTGTTAAAATAACAACAAAAATCACTAAAAGTGCAAATAAATCAAAGCCGGTATGAAAAAATGAGCCTTCATTTCCTTCTGCTGTCATAATTCTAAGTAAAATAATTCCACATTAAAAGTGGAGGGCGTTTCAGGGCAGAGTTAAGTTTCAGTGTTCTGCTCAAACACTGAAGTGAAATCAGGTCAGACACTTCGCCGTCAGACACTTTGTCCTTATAACACAGATTGGAGATACGTCGGCATCTTTGCCCCGGGCAGTTAATGGATCAGCTGTCGACCCCCAAGTTTTACTTCTAATCTCCTCCCCATAGACTTGATGAGATTTAAGACCTTCTCCTCAAAAAGCACGAACAGCAGCTCTGCGGGGAATTGGAAAAGAAAGTTCTAGGGGGAAAAAAAAAGAATATGCGTCGCTGCAAAAATAGCTTTTTTAGTCAGACAGGGATTAAAGTCCATGAAAACCTTTGCCTTTGGATGTTGGGAAGGAACCGTTTAGACACAAATTATCATTTTTTTCTTATTTATTTTGTTGGTAGGGTTTATTTGAGTTGTCAGTCATCCTCTTAATCTCTGCTCTGCTGTTTGCGATTTGGGAACAAACTCAGTTTGTGGTGACCTCAAAAATAAACTGAAATTTATTTCCCTTTCATATCTTGCGTATAAATCAGAAAAGGTTTTTCTGAACAGAACGTTTGAATCTGGTTGTACTGGGTTCTGATTCGATTCTGACATCTGATTTTAAATCTGCTGCTAACAATATTTCCCAATATTTTTGTGAGGAGGATGCTGACGCAACATATTTTTTAATAACTTATCGCATGAACAAACGTATTCACGTGGGATTTTAATTGTATTTCTTATTTAATGTACACACCACAATTACGAAATGGAAACCCAGACCTTAATTCTCCTGTGGGAAACCCAGTGTTTCCAATCTCTAGTTTTTGTCTTAGTCAATGATAATCCAGCCTAATTTCTTCTTGCATAAACGTTTGCACATACAAATATGGCATCTTGTGTTTTTTTCACTCTTCACATTGGAAAATCTCCAAAGGAGATGATGCAGATCACTCTGTCTTCTGTCCCTGACAATGTGACGCATGTGCAGACTTTAATCAACCTCTTTCAGTGAGCTAAATAAGTCGGCTGCTGCACGACCAACAAAGCCTCTTTGCTGGATCCAGCTGCCTCCAGGTTCCCCTCCAGAAGCTACTTGTTAGCTTCCGTGACATTTAAGTCACGCTACTGAACGTCTTTGCTTTGTCCTCTAGGACGCCCACATGAACTTTGTTTTGTGGGTTTCTTTCTATCCCTCCTCACAAAGGCCCCTTTTGCTTACACAGCTTCATTTTTTTCCCCTCTCACTTTTGTGAGTTTTGGCAGTTTCTCTGCTTTTTATTACGTATATTCTTGTGATTTATGTTTGTGTTTATTTTTGTGCTTAGTCTGGCCCTGTTTAGTTATGATTTCCTTTCTGTGTTTGTTCGGCCTCGGCCGGCCTCCCTCCGTCGCCTCCAGCTTTCTGCAACGCAGCTGCTTCGACTCTTCGGCTGTAATCGGTCTCGGCTGTTCTTTGTCCACCTCTTGATTCACTCAGTCCCGTACGAGATCCTTCTGCTCTGCTCTGATTTGACCTGGTGCTTGTGTGGCATCGGCCACAATCTGCTGTTCCCAGCGTTTTCCTGTTGCCGCCCTGCTCGAATTTTGTTGCCACACTTGGAGATCAACTGCATTTCATCATGAAAAAAAATCTTATTCGCCTACATCCTGCTGGTGTTTGGGTCCTTCACACAATTTTATGGTGGCGATTGAGGCTTTTCTACACCATGTCTGTGTTTTTCTTCTATGCATTTGATCAAGGGTGCCACAAAGTATGGCTGGACCCATACATTTGCATCTTTACAGCACAACCACAGTTTTGTTTTGTTTGTTTTTTATGCTTGTGTTGAAATGACCTTCTGTAAGAGTGTGATATTTATGGATAATAGGGATCCAAGAAATGTCATCGTAATCTATTTCTGAGCTTCTCTCCATATTAGAAGCACCTTACATATCTGTCACAGCAGCATGGCGCAAGTAAATCAGTCAAATTCACGTTGTCTTGTCACACCATCATTTACTCCCTTCGCGTTTGGCTGCTGCAGGCTGACAACAAATGAAAACAATAACCATGAGCGTATGACTGAAGTAAAAAAAAAAAAAAAGTTTGCTGTTCCAACTGCTTTGAACGCCTTTTAATCATCTTAAAAAGTAAGGGGCCCGGTCAGGCGTGTGCACATCCGAAGGAGACGGTAAAACCCAATGAGATGTGCAGATAAACGTAATAGACTCTACGACAGGGAAGTAGATTCCGGCGCCTTCGGGGAATTGAAAAAAGAGCATTTCAACACTTAGCATTGTGGTTTAGGTCTTAAAAATTCACAGTAATGAAGTAACAGCATCATGAAACCAGCAGACCCATAAGTGATGTTTTTAACAAACCAAATAAGAGAAAAAAGAGAGTGCCTTTTTTTGTTGTTTATTCTGCTTTAAAGTGGGGCAGATTGCTCCTTCTGTCGAATTGTCAATTCTTCACTAAAATGTCAGTTTAATCTGAGTCCTTAAGTTGTTCTGGAAACGCTCCAACCAGCATTATTCCATGAAGAAAAGCTTATTGCCTTCCAATCGAATCGATGCTAATTACAGTAGAGCTACAGTCATCATCCCTGAGCATGTCTCTTTTTAAGATGTACATTAAATCAGAAAAAAAAATAATGCTCAAAAATCTCCCGTTTACAGAAACAGGAGATTGTAGATTAGAGTTCTTTCCTCTTCTCTCCTCTTCTAGTTTGTTGAATGCCTTGTTGCAGCTAAATCTTCGTTTGAGATGACCTTTTCTGCCAGTGACTCATTGGCCTCTTTTCGAGCTCCCGGTGGGGTGAGTCAGCACACAATCGCTATTTGATCGCTCCAAATATCATCCTGTCATCAGCTTGGGCTTGATGGAGGATTTTTTTTTTTTTGGGGGGTGGGAATATTGTTTTGAAATGCCCCTAAGCTGAATAGCATCAATGCAAAGAAAAGTGTTACTCCTTGGAGCTACACCTGATCTGAATGAATACAAATACTTATTTAACCGGCTTCAAGCGGAAGTAACAAACTCAGAGCTGCGTGGTGGTGAAGTACAATGCAAATGGTTGGCGGCTAATACCAACTCTGAAATTTTGGACCTCTTGCGATTTGGGCTTGTTTTTCAGCAAGTCGACTGTAAAGTCCTCTGCCTGACAAAGTTTTCTAAAGTTTTTCCGAAAGTTTTCCCCAGCGAATACGTGGAAATCATGCAGTTTTTATGTCATTCTTCAAAGCCGAGCAGAAATCAGCTCTGTTATGATTTTCCGACGCCATGTTCTTGTTTTCAAAAGTATCCAACTTTAAGTTTGATAGCATGGGCATTGATTGTTTCCACTTCACGATCGCTCGCTCAGGTTTTCTATGAAATTGCATTTGATCTTCTTTAATCAGCAAAGGTTGAAGCGTAACTTGATATGCTTCGAGAAGAACCTGAACATGGGACAACTGAAGACAAACGGAGAGCTTTCGAGAGATTCGCCGAGTCAGAACTCAGAAGATGAAGTAAAAACCAGCTGTCACACGCCGCGTTGCTTAAGCTGATAAACTGATGATGTCTGAGAAGCCGAACGGCGTAGACTCGCCCCGGAGGCGCAGGATCAGTCACAGTGACTGAAACCATTTCAGCCAGTCGTAACTGAGCCACATCGGCAGACAGGAGAGGAATTATGGGAACACATGGGGGATCCCTACATCTAATTCCTGCCTTAAACTCTTTCAACTTTTGCTGTAATAAAATACTTTATTTGCTCCCACGGCTGAGTAGACGCCTAAAAAAAAACAACAACTACAATGTCTTATGAAAAATGAATAGTTCTGTCTGGCCGTGTTTGTCAATATATAAAGTCCACATTAGAACGTTGCCACCCCATTAAGCAACATTACTCAACCACTGCTCTGGGGCATTTCCGACTTGATCCGGAGACTGGCTTTATTTACAGTCCTCAACTCGCTGTGGAATTTGGAAAATCTGCTTTTAGCTGTTTGTGCCACAGGGTTCGCGGAGCACACAGAAAATCAATTACTTGGCAACCCGGAGTCAGACGGTGGCAAGCCTTTTTGGCAGGTTCCGCACCTGTTGAAACACTTTGTTTCACAAAGGCCGGGTCACATCTAGCACCTGCATTCAAGGTATTGCACTTCTGCAAGAGCATGTGCTATTTTCTCAGTGGAACAATGGAATGTTGTCCAATTATTTCCAAGTAGTTTTTTGGCTAATTTACTGATCCTTTGCAAAAACCACCTAATGACTAGGCCTGTCACGATACCAAATTTTGCTGAGCGATAAATTGTCTCAAAAATTATTGCGATAAACGATAATATTGTTTGAAGACCTTTTTACACTGATTTAATGGAAATGATGTAATAATGCATGCCAAAGATGGATACACTCTATTTTCAAAAGAATGCTGGAACTGATAAACAAAACAACCAAAAACAAAAATAAAATGGATTCTCAGTCTCTATCAACAAAAAATGTACTTG
>CAEGAD010009747.1:0-59743 GCA_903067055.1 Poeciliopsis paucimaculata
GGACGTAGCTTCTACCACACACATTATCAACACAGGCCTAGAGCGCCCTCTGGCGGTTTAGTGTGAAAATAACATGTGACATGATATAATAATGTGATAATTTCACATATAAGTCACTCCGGAGTATAAGTCGCACCCCCGGCCAAACTATGAAAAAAACTGAGACTTATAGTCCGGAAAATACGGTAATCATTAGTTAACGATTAATCAATTACTAACTTAGTGATTGGTTAATCGTTAATTGGAGTGTGGCGACAACAAAAGATATATTTTTCATTTTTTTTACCCACAACTTTGGAAGAGTTTTACCCTCACCTGGTACAATTTATGTAAAAGAAAATCGATTCAGCACCTTTTCCTATGGAGTTATGAAAAAAATAATAATAACAATCACCAGATCAACTAATATAGTCCTACTCTATATTACAGTTAAGTCACAAAGCTCCAGCTGCTACTTTTGGTACAAATGATCAAGTGTGCACTAAAAAAATGCTTTTACTGAATTCAATTTATTTATTTAAAAAAATTATTGTTTGCTTATTTACAATCATTTCATTCTATTTCTAATATTGTATAAAAAGTCCCGAGTGGATAAATGAAAACTGCAGAATATGCCAATTTCCTTTTATCTGATTAATCGGTTAATCATCAGAATATGATTAATCGATTACTAAAGTAATTGTTAATTCATTGTCCTAGATATAATTTTGAAAATGTATCTTTAAAAACACATAAATTAATCTTTGTTTGCTATAACAAACTCAACTGCAACGATCAATATAACAGAAAGCAACTTCAGTTCAGCTGAACCAGTTCGTTCCTAACATTTAAAGAAAAGCCAAAGAGTAGACACAAACAAATTCTAGCAAATAGAGGTGAATCTAAGGTAATTGGAAAAACTCCTCTACACATATTAAACTCTATAAAGTTACACAAACAGCCTTACCGGTTCCTGAAAAGCCACTATGCTCTGCCACTTTATCATCAGATGCTTTGGTTTCTGCATCTAAAATATCCTTCCTGCAAAAGAGAGAACTCGTTTATTTAAAACAATAAGTAAAAAATCCCATAGAAACACGCAGTTTACATCAGCTGCATGAGAACCTCTGCTGTCAGTTCGGGTCTTGAAACCTTGTCTTTATACATTTGTATCGCCTCAGCTAAAAAAATAACAACTCAGGGAAGGATTTTTTCTCCCCTGGATGTTGGACCGTTAGGTTCTCAGATTGATGACGCAGCAGTGGGGGTTTATATGAATGCAGTGAAAACAAAATTGAAAATTCAGAATATAATGTAAAGAACAGCCAGCAGAGTTATAAAATCAAATGTGACAATTTATCCGCCATAACATGATGACAAATGACCAGAGTAAAACTGCAAATCTCAAATCTTATTACAAAATTCAACATCTGAGTCCGATTCTTGGGATTATTTGATCTCAAAACAGCTGCAAAAGACTAATAATGGACTACAGATTACATTCTAATAAAGTGCTTTTTTAATTAAAAAAAGAATTTGATTCATAAAGTTTGGCCAAAGATTTCACTGTAATTTATCATGCGCCAAAATTAAGATTATTGCGGCTGCACTGGCATTAGCATTGGAGAGGCTAACGGCTAGCATTCCTAGGACGATCACTCGACGTAATAGGTAAGCTGCATTGTCAGGTGTTCCTTTGATATAATTTACTGTCATTCAATATTATATATGCACAATATTATTATAAAGATGGTAACACAAAGTCAACTGAATTAGCCGTTAGCTCTTTTCCCTTCTCTTTCTTACCAGTAGATGGCGCAATGCCACAGTAACGCAAACTCAATATTTATACAAATTTATCCATTTAATAATTACAATTCTTCTTGCAATTGTAATGATTTCTGCTTATTTTCTTACTTTGTTTCTATGTTCATGGAACGTCATTTATTATTAATTTTTTGCCTTTTCTACTCAGTTTCTCATGTTAAATTGCACGTTTTCAATCTGTTATTAATAAAAAGATCATGCATTGCCTTTTTTCTTAAATAAAATCTTTTTTCCTTCTATTAAATGAAAAGCCAGATAAATATGATTAGATTTACATTAATGTATATTATGTACAGATATAGTTGAAAAACATTAAAACTGTAAAATATCTCGACTATCTTCTGCGTTTTCACTTTTTGTTCTCTTTACACTTTAAATATTTTCTCAATTCCTGAAATTTTAGCAAAAATTACAATAAAAAGTTGTGAAATTATAATGTAGTAAAAAGAATAAATCACTCTGAATGAAAACTTCAGTGAATAACATGCAGAAACATCCAACAGAAACCAGACTAAGTAGAAGAGTAGAAATATGTAACTGACTGCTTAACAATTTTTAACTTGATTAGTAATTTCTCTAAAATCAGAAGTAATTTACGATTGCAAGTTTGAATCAGACCTTAGCAGAGACTTAACACTGAATGTAATAATGCGTCCTCTTAGAAATCAGCTGATGACTAGCTATTCTCTGATTAAAATTGGTAGAAAAAAGTGAGCAACCCTGCATTTAAATTAACTGAATAAAAATAAAACTTCTTCCAGTTTCCTCGCAGCTCTCCACCAATATGACTTCATTTTCGAAGCCTCATAATAAAGCCAAAGCCTCCCATTTTTCCAAACTCCCTCTTGCCTGAATTTAGACGCTTCAAGGCGGGCGAGAAGCTGGAGGAACGCACTCAGGCGGTGGAGATAAATTACTGTGGCAACACAACTTTCCGTCTAAGTGCTTCACATGACATAAGAGGCTGTCAGTAATTACTTTTTTTTATTCTCAGAGTATAAGCAGATTCAGGGCTCATTAGGGAGATAATCAGTCTGTCCTTTCAAAATACATCACCCTCTGAGAACAAGGAAACGCACCAACTTCTTCATTGAGATGCGGCATCAAGACCAATTACAAGCCACATGCCTCAGTTATTGTTCTGCTCATTATTACTGCACTGTAATGCAACTACATTTGACATCTGTTAACAATAATATAACGATCCGAGAAGAGAAATGGGACAGTACTGATCTAATTTACTTACATTTGACAGCAGCTTGAAGTTGACTATTGCTTCCATGAAGGCAGGACTCCGTTTAGCAGGTCAATCAACCAAACTAAAAAATGGCTGTCTATTATTAGTTCTCGCACAAATGATGATAATTATTCTTCTTGTGGACATTTTGAAATAAATTTGCTCAGTAATAATGGAAAAATGCATCGATTACAAGCAAACCTGGAGGCTTGAGGTGTTACTCATATCTGCACTGCAAAAATACAAAATTTTACCAAGTGTTTTGGTCTAGTCTCTAGTGCAAATATCTTAGTAAACTTGAAAGACATAACTTAAAAGTAACTTTTTAGCAAGACATAGAGGCTTGTTTTAAGTGAATAATTCCTTAATAGTACTAGTTTGCAGATTATTTCATTAATGAGACATTTTCCCATATTATAAGTAAATTCATCTGCTAATAGAACTAGTACTTTTTCATTAATATTAAGGAATTATTTACTTAAAATAAGCTCCTATACATTGCTGAAAAGTCACTTTTAAAGTTAGTTTGCCTCGTTTCAAGTGTAATAAGATAGATACACTAGAAACTAGCCCAAAATACTGCCTTCAGAAAATTTCCTTATATTTTCTGAGGTTATTCGGTTTAAATTGAGGCATTGGCTTCAATCGATCGATCAGTTTATTCGCTGGATTAAATAAATCTCATCATTAATTTACAAACACATTTTCTTACACGGCAGAAAGAAGCAGAAAGAAGGAAAAAACCTTACGCAATAGTTCCCGATTATTGAGTCAGCCTGTGGCGTTACCTAGCAACCACAGCCCAGCGCAGGCCAGCCCGTTGCCTAGCAACCCAAACGGAACTCCAGCACATTTGGCCACTTGGTTTAGTCACTGTATGCTGCATTTTGTTGTTATAACAATCAAAAGATTAACCGATAACTAAAGCTTGCTTTAGTTCATATTCGGTTTTAATATTTGAAGAATTTCCTTTTTTTAAATTTGTCACCAGTTCCATATATAAACAGAAAATCTATAAGAAGGAAGTTTAGTGAACTTTATTTTCTAGCAATAAAAATTCTCACCTGTCTGAACTATGGACTTCAGCCTGGTCATCCAGTTCTGGGCCTAGAAAGACATTGGACACAATAAAATTCAATAAAGCCCCAAAGCTTCCCCGACAAAAGTTTCTTTCCTTGGTGGTTGGGTGGCCGGGAAGCCATTCATCTGATTCATGATTTTAAGTTAAAAAATGTTTACATTTGACAGGAAATTTGAATATATCACTTGATAATTATGTGTTACCGAAATATTTGAAAATTAATGCCTGGACACCAATTATAAAGTCTTACAAAATGCAAACATTTTAAAAAGATTTAAATAAATAAGCAATGCTTAGCCTGGTGGGGGCATAACTAAAGCCTGGTGGCCCGCCAGGCTTATCATAGGAAACCCTGAAGCTCATTTGTGAATGAAGTGAAGCAGACGATTTTTAAACTTCTTTAAATATTAGATTAAATTTAAATGTCAAAGCAAAACTTTTAATTCAGTATGTGTCGGCTAATAACTTATTAAAATGATCCTCCTGACTGTTTTCTCAACTAAATGTCAACAAGAGACAAAACATGTTTTTTGCTTAATTAAATAATGTGTTATTATCAGAAAAAATGTAAGTTTGTGACATTTCCACACATTTCCAGCTCACCCCTGTTTTCACAGCCCTGATTGGTTTCTGCAGCAGGACTGCCTTCTTTCTCCTGAAGCACCTCTGACACGAGAGCCATCAGCTTCTCCAGCCTCACCAGCTCCTTCTGCATTTCTATCTTTTGCTACAGGAAGAACAGAAAAAAAGAAAGGCTTTTTCTCTAAATTGCATTTTATTACATTTCAGCGGGTACTGAGGGTGGAAAACAGCTGCAATACAACACTTCTAGCAAAATCAGGCAATTCAAACTGCCTGTAATTCACAGAACTGGAAATATAACCTTCAGAGTTTAATACTACGACAGAATACCGCTGCTATTCTTAGTATTATTTGGGCTCAAGTTGCAAATTTATTGTTTTTGTGGGCAGACAAAATGAGAAATCTAATGTCATCTCTGAGAAACTGAGAAATCTCTGAGTCGAATAAGAGGAAAGTCTGAGCACTGGAAGATGGATGAGGTATGAAACAAAACAAAACAAAAAAAAAACTTTCCTCTCTGCAACATTTCCTCCAACGTAAATGAAACGTAATTTAGAAACCTGCTGAAGGGGGATTTTTTTCACCGAGCAAGGCAGTCTGTCACCCAGGAACTGGCAAGAAAATGAAAAGGCTGCCCCCTATGGGCCGTGAGGCGAAGGTACATCTCAACAAATGCTGAACATGTTTGAATTAATGGAGCAAAACTCAAAACTCTTTAATGCTGATCCTCTTTTTTATCTTTCTTCTTTTGACTGATGAGAAAGAGACAGAAAAAATAAACTGCGTTCACCTGAGTAACAAGAACTTCGCTTGAGAATTGTGACGATTCAAAGGAAACGCCGGCGCAGTTTTCAGGGACGTCACCTGCAGAAATGAAATAGTCAAGCTTTTATAGCCAATTCTTAATCATGTTTTACAAAGTTATGACAGTGATTTGAGCCAACTCAGATTTCTCTAATATAACAATAATTATCAACATTTTAGTTGTAAAACGAAACTGTTTCTCCTTAAAATAATCTGTGGGTCTCATTGCAGGAAGTCTAAAGGACGACTCTATAAATAACATCCACATAAAAATAATTAAAGCATCTCATTAAAAAGAACCTATTTGATTTTTTTACCATATCGCACCACATTTTTCTCTACCAGATGAAGTTCTAATTAATAACAGTTGTGTCATATTTGTTATCTGAGAGAGAAAAGCCTTAATTTAACATAATGTGCTACGTCGTTAAATTTTGTATTGTAAAAATTTATAAAATGTTGACTTACAGGTGCCATTATAATCAAAATTGGAAAGTTATGAGAACAAGTGATCAAATTACGAGATTAAAGTTGTAGTACTACAAGAATAGAGTTGAAATATGATGATCAAATTGTATTACTACAAGAATGAGGTCAGTATTATGAAAACAGAGATTCCCCCAGTGTATTATAAGCCTGGCGGGCCACCAGGCTTGGTGGATGAATGATTGTCCTAGCATCCAACCATCGGGCTTAGCAAGTTTTCTGAGGGAAATCTTGGACGAATAAAGTTGAAGTAATATAACAATAAAAACATAGTATTGCAAAAATAATAAAAATAATGACTATTCTCATAAAATTATGGCATCATTCTTGTACGAATTTATTCTCGCACTACTATTTTTATTTTATTAGTACAACTGTAGGACTGTCGTAGTTCAGAGTGGTTTGGCTCAGTTTCATCTCCAGTTTTGATACTTGAGGAAAACAAACAATAAATAAATAAAGTTGTTGACTTTATTTGTTGTCAATAAATAAAGTTAACAACCGTTACTCACATTCCTCCGGTGTGCCGAACAAGTCGACAGATGCCTGGCTGGAGTCGAGCTGATCTGGAGTCAGACTTCCAACTGGACGACCTAGCGGTTCCTCACCGACACCCTCCAATCTGTTAGCTTCGCCGATTTCTCCCTGATGTTTAATCTCAGCTTGAGGACGATCTGATGTTCCAAAGATCTGTGCCAAAGTCGGTAACTCCTCTTTAGATGAGCTGCTGGACTCGGATGAAGACTCCAGCCTCTGAGTCTTCCTCTTCTTCTGGTTGGTCTGGATAGAGGATTGAGTGCTGACTTCTCCGCTGCCGTTGGCTTCCTTAACCTCTTGGTCCGGGGTTAAAGAAGACTCTCCAACAAAAATTGTCTCGGTTTTGTTATCCAAAGGACATTTTGAAATGCCGTCCGGGACTTCCATCAGGTTGTAGTCACTCTGGGAAGCCTTTGCTGCTTCCTGTTCAACAAAGCGGAGGCCAGAGTCCAGAACCTGAGGGACGACAGACAGAGGACTGTCTCTGTCACGCTTTGCCACTTTGTTTGGACTGAGACCGCTGCTGACGCTGCTCCTGGATGGACAGTTCCTATCAGGATTGGAGGCGTCCAGTAGAGCTTGATCTGGTTTTCTAATCTTCCTGGGCGAGTTGGAAGGGGAAATCACATCACTACAAGTTGATTTTGAAACCTGGTTTATATTTTCTGATAGTTCAGAGCCTGAACAGTTACGTTGGCTCCCTTCAGCGTTGTCTACATCCAAACCACGACTTCTCTTCGCGTTGGGGTCCCCAAGTAGGAAAGATTTCCGTTTGGAAGCTTTGAAGCTTTGGAGAAGTTGCTCTGTGTCCAGTTCACTGTCGTTCTTGCCATCCTCATACTCTTCAACGTCAGCAAATGTTTCCCGCTGAGAGCCAGGTGGGCGCTTATTCTCCTGCTTCTCACTTTCAAGCGTCGGACCTACGATGTACGGATCGGTTGGACTTGTGGAGTTCGGTACTACAGAGACAGTGCAGTCAGGTTTCGCTAGCGTTTGCGCTTTGGGTACCTCTGCTTCAGCTTGTGTCAAAGACATTCTTCCTCTCTTTTCTTCACTTTCTATCACTCCGATATCCTCCTCAGAAACACATCCGTCTCTTTTAGCTTCCTTTATAAGGTTTCCACTTTTAGATGGAGTTGCATCCATTGTTTCATCAGATTGTTTTTTAGCGACTTCGTCTGTTTTAGTTGCAGCAGGTTTAGAGGTTGTTTTCTTGTGACTTCCATGAAACTCGTCAACAAAAAGCTGAAGCCTTCTGCTTCTTCTGGCGCTCTTCATGACTGGAGTTGTCTGTTCCTCGCTGCTGGGATAAGTCTCTATTTGAACTTCGACTTCTTTAACTCTTTCACTGGGTTTAGGATTCGTTTCCCTATCCTGAACTTCGACTAAAACAAGAGGTTTTGCCACCTTAGTTGGTTTCCTTCTGCTTAACTTTGATTTTGTTTCTTTCTGACAATCACTTTTCTTGTCGGTACCTTTTGATTTCAACAGAGTCTGCTCTTGTAAATCGCCCTCAGGTTGTTGCAGACTTTTGCGAGTCCTTCTCGTTGGTGTTGTAGTTTCTGGTTGTATATCAGCAACAGGAACCTCGTGTTCCCCCTGATATTTGTCGCGTTCTTTCTGGTTCAACTCCTCCACAGGTTCCTCAAGCTTTTCCTCGACCGCCATCTGTTCCAATTCTTTAAAAAAGTCACTGCCGATGTCATTTTCTATTTGTCGCTCTTCACAAAGGCGGACATTGTTTTTCTTCTTCAGCTTTGAAAATCTATTACAAGATTCTATTTCTTTAGCCGTTAGCGTCTCTGCAACTTTATTTCCTCTTCGCTTGTAGGTGACGCCAAAAACTTGCTCTTCAAGGGCTTTGCCGCGATGTTCTCTCTTAGGATTCAATACGACATTTTGCGGCTCAACGTCCAGTATCGTGGTAGATAAACTGCTATCCGAATCGTCTTTGCTGTGGAGGGGTTTCTCTAGTTCCAGCTCTTCTTCGGCTGGAACTTTGAGGAGCCACTCGGTGACTTTTTCCAGACTTTTCTTCTTTTTCTGCTCAAGAATCTTGTAGTGCTCCAAATCCTTTTTCTGTTTCTTTCTAGAGGACTTTCGGACATCCTGTTGACCAGGTTCCTCTTGAGTTGAATCTAAACAGTTAGAGGCCTTCTCCGGTTTGCGCTTCAGCCTTTTGTTTTTTCCAACATTTGCAGTTTCTAGTTCCAAGTTATCTGACATTTTCTTGTCAGACGTTGGTGGGACGTCACCCAGGCCGCTATCCAGGCCTTCGTTTTCTGCTGTCATAGATGCAGAGTCTTCCAGTCCCATGAGCTGAGCAAACCCATTCTGAGCTATAAAAGGCCAGGCAGACACTTACTCAGTATTCAGTGTTCAATTTACAACAGAAATTCATTCCTAGAGAAGTGATAAACTAAGGTTTTAAGTAGGAATGAGCCAATGTGAAAGTTTAGGCTGACATAGATAAATTTTGCTGAACAATAAATTGCAGCAGAAGTTATATTATTGTTTTGAGATCATTTTTAATATAACTATTATTTTATTATTGTGTAATATAATACTATTATTATTATTATATGCACAATAATAATTTTATATTCTTCTTCTTATTCTTAATAATAACAATAATAATAATACAAGTTGTGGAATTTAGCAAATAGGAAAAATAGTTCTAATTCTGACATAAAACAAAAGAAGTTTAGTCTGATTTAACTTCAGACAGAGAGAAAAGGGTTTATTTATCTATTTATTATGTAAATTTCTCATCCCAAATGAGGAAAACATCCTGATATTTATTATAGGCATTATAAAATATATTATATTATATATTATAATGTGGGAGATTTGATGCAGTTGAGTTGAATAAATGCAGGAGAAGTTTTTACCTGCTACAGTTGAGGAGCAGGACTGTGGAGAATCATTTCGGTGTTCATTTCCTTTATTGTCCTGTTCAATTCCAGATGGGTCTCCAAATGATAAATTACATGCATGGCTACTTGTTTCTGTGTTTCTGATACCAAAATGAGAAAAAAGAAAAACAGACGTTAGCTGAAAATCTCAATAGAAACCTTTTTGTTTCATTTCTGTTGATCCTACTTGGTGTTCTTTCTTTGCTGTGGCAGTCCAGTAAAGTCTGAAAATATATATATAAAAAATTACACTGTAATGTAAATTAATTCAAACAAATCTTCCTGTTAATTGTGATCTCACAGTTTGTGCAGGTATCATGTTCATATGCTTGTATCATCTCCTGAAGTCCTGCAACAAGTCTCTGAAACCCAGGGCTCTCCTGCAGGCTCCTAATGAATACCATGGCAGGTTATAACAGACTTTTAGTGACTGGGGTGAATTTTTGAGTTTTTCAACTTATTGACCTTCTTGTAATCTTGAATTTACACACTGGGCAGTTGGCTCTGTTCTGTTTGGAGTTGTCCAAAAGCTTCGTAATACAAAATCTGCCAAAGGAAAAAGTTTAAGACCATAAATGAACAAATTTATGAATTTGTAAACAAAAAAAGCATGTTAAAGGTTTCTTACTTGCAAAACTGGTGATCACATTTAGTAGAAACCGGTGCAGACATTAAATCCAGGCTGAAGGCAAAAGATGACACAAACTAAATGACATTTGGAGGAATTTTTTTAAAATCAGAAATATGATTATTATTGCTGCTATGAGAAATACTCACCAAATGGGACATTGAAGAGTTTCCCAGAGGACTGAGATTCCCTTTTTGACATCGCTGGCTTTTGGGGTCGTCATTGTGATTTTGAAAGGCTGCAAATAACAAATCACAAAAAAAAAAAAAAAAAAAAAATCCCGTTACCAATAAGGCAAGGCTCCCTTCTAAAGCAAGACGGTAAAGTCTTAAATACGGCTTGAGATTTTTCAGCTTTGAAAATATTAAATAAATGATTGGCTAATATCTCCTTTATGTTACACTGAAGAAAGTATTCTATAAATTACTTCCATTAACTGCTGCACAGTCATAATCTAGTTTTATGTGAACAATTTTATGCAGGTAATACAGATAAATTCTCTAAATTGACAACATCTTTTCTTTTCAAAAGCATGGTGTGGGGCTCTCACTGTGCCTTTGAAAAACACCTAGTGGGCAGCAAAGTTATGCAACTTTTGTGAACTTTGCTCACTGTGGATGTCTATTGTTCCCCAGCAGATATGTAAAGTGATGAGTTAGGCTAGTGTATGTATTAAAAATCTTAACTACAGCTAATTAGGTTTAGCACAGTGACTTAATGGAGGTGCTAGATGCAAAATGTAAAGCATTAACTAAAACTAAAAGAACAAATTTCACTTTGTTTCCAGAAAATTATGAAGAACCTTGAGCATCCTCTCCATGAAACTGTTTTACAAAGACTGAATGTCTTCAGTCAGAGGTTTGCTCAGAGCCGCTGCAGTACAAACTACTACAGGAAAGCCTACAACAACTATTTCAAGAATCTTTGATAGTAATAACAATATTTATTTTCCCGTTTCAGGTCATTTAAGTATTTCTGGATTTAATTGAAATTTTGAACTTATGACTTGAAGAAGATGGTTTAATGAATGATTGAATCCAATATTTAGACAATGAAGCAAGTAATAGAGCTGAAAAATATATATTTTCTTAGATTGTTTCTTTTTTTCTGTATACTTGCCCATACTTGGACAATACTTTAAGCAAATTCAACACTGAAAAAATAGAATCTCGTCCTATTTTGGTAGATTATCTATATTTTTAATTGCATATCATTTTTGATGTAAAGGAAGAATGTGACTGCGTGGAGTGGTGTTATGTAAAAAACGGAGAGTATCTATCTATTGCTATAACCAGTGCTCTTGTTTGATAGCTTAGTTAATACTGAAACAGATTTTTGTGCCTTTTGTTTACAAGAAAATGCTAATTTGTAAACTAACTTGTAACTAAATCTGAAAGAAAAACACAGCTGCCAAAGAGAAACATAAAGTTTAGAAGATTATCCCATCAGATGACTTATCAGTTGCTAAGATAGCATGATAGCATAGCAAAGAGCTAACAGGTGAGGTAACAGTTACTCATATTAAAGCTAACCATGAAACTAGCTACTCGCTAATGTGAATGTTTTCAACGGGATTTAGTTATACAACTAGCATGTTTTTCCAACACATCTACATTAAAACGCTACATTGTCAATGCAAACGCATCGGCGTCGCGGGAAATTAACGAAAGAAGCAGACTGCGTTATTCTGTAAAACATAGTTTAGTGTTTATAGGTAAAATTACCTTGTTTTCTGACAGTTTGTAGACGTCAACACTAAACTTATCCGCTTCAGTTTTCCCGCAACTCATCTTCTTCTACTACTTTTGGCCGGCGTTTTACTGCAGCAACACAGCGCCCCCTGATGATCCCTGGTGGTAAAACAAAACATACATACAGAAGAAGCAACGCAACGGGATTTAAAAAAACACAAACTACTGACTTAAAATTGTTGAAATAAAAAAAAAACTACTAATGAAATGAATAAAATAAATCAGGGTTCTGTGTTACTTTTGTTGTTACATAAACATGACACAAACCTTCAAATGTAATTGTAAAATTTAAGCAGTTTATTTTGTCTTCAACATAGTTAATTTAAAGTCCTAATTCTGATTCAACTTTCAGAAATTAAGTGAATGAGAAGAGTCCCTAAATTCTGGGAGCAAAATTGGACAGTTCTTTTTTAAAGATCAGATATTAAATTATACTGATACATAGACACACCTGCAATTTCTGGTTAAGTGAGACTTCTTGTTTTTACACTAGTTTCATTCCTTAATGTTATTTTCTACCAGCTGACTGAAGTTAACCATTTCAAGGTTAAGAAGAATAAATAAATATTTTGTAGTAGATATTGGCAAAGGAAACACAATAACCTATTCTGGCACATGTAATTACCTTCTCTGTTGGTTTCACTGTTCAGTATGTTGGAAACATGTTTATTGTCGATTAATTATTATTTATTTTTGTCTTGAAAAATAGCTGAATTTGCAGATAGTTATATATTTTTGACTGTTAGTATATACATTTTAATATGTGGTCAGATTTTATTATTAGTCAGAAAATAAATACTTAATGGATTGACACGTATTATTGGAATATGTAATACCACATTGTGGCCAGTAGATGGCAGCATTTCGCTGATCAACCAACTTGTGAAAACAGAGGAAGTTATCTTATTCACCGTAAACAACAAGAAGGAAGTGCTTAACGCAGTTGATGATTCAGGGATTTTGTGTTTTCTTTTACAAGATATACATTTACGGGATGAATTATTATTAAGATAACAGCTGTTATTTTCCACAGTTAACAGTGATTATATCTCCTGCTTGTCTGCTGAGTCGAAGCTAACGGATAAGCTAACCCAGGTAGCAATCTCTGATGTTTACGTTTAGGTTCGTTACGGGTTCTGCCTTTCCCCCCTCTTTATTTTCCCCTCTCGTTTAGATGAGTGATGGAGGCCTCCAAGTCTTCCAGCACCACCATGCAGGTGAGCTTCGTGTGTCAGCGGTGCAGCCAGCCGCTCAAGCTGGACACCTCCTTCAACGTGTTGGACCGAGGCACCATCCAGGAGCTCACCGGTATTATTCTGCATAGATTGCTGTTAATCTATGCAGGTAATTCAGCTCGGTTATGATGGGAGCCGTTTCTCCTCCGCAGCTCCGGTGGTCACGGTGACTCCCAGCAGTAAACAGGCAGACAGCGGTGGAGGGGAAGCAGCACCTGAGGTGGGTTACAGCTCTGAACAGGGAGTGTGTGTTTGATTTTATCCCCCTTTACTCTGATGCCCTGCAACTTTTTAATGCACATTAAAATAAAACCCAGTGCAATCAAATTGCCTTCAGAAGTCAGCATAATTAATAAATATAACCCATTTGTGTGTAATTTAATGTTAAACAGAACTCCATGAAATGTTGCACATTTCATGGAGTTCTGTTTAACCCATCAGCTGAAAGTGGGAACAGTACTGCACAACTGCAGCCATCAAAATTGACAGGCTGTGCAGGGAGAGTATTCATTAGCAATGAGGGAGTTGTGTAAGTGCAACAGCTCAGGTGGGAGAATTTGCTGAGTGGGCAATTATTAGTGACGCATTCCTAAAATATGGTCCTTCTGCAGATTGGTTAAAAACACACTAGGCTGAAATGATTAATTGGATGAATCATACTAAACTGATTTATTTAAATAATTATCAACTTATTTAGCAGTTAATAAATTGTTAACTGGAGTGTACAGATTCAAAAAAGGTCAATTGCTGAAAAAACAACAGTCAGAACAGTGATTAAATTAAATTGTACAAAATATACATACATTTTAGATACCTCTGTCTAAACATTTATCCATAATTCCTCAAGTGATGGTTTGATCTCATTCAAATTATGTAAAAGAAAATAATTTTCTATTAAAGACCTTTTGGTGTCCAATTATTAATTGGTTAATCCAAAAAAAAAGTCAGCAGATTAGCCCGACACTATATACTACAGAAAGAGCTTTGCACATGTTGATGTAAGTAAATGTTTTACTAAAGAAATGCTGTTATTGCATTTACAAGTAATAAAATGTAAATTTTCTTATTTAAAAAAGTGATAGAATTAGTTATTTATTTGCACCTTTTAATGCATAGGAATGCTGAAGTGGTTAAATGAAAAATCTGCAGAATGTGCCTTTTTTATGAGATTAATTGATTAATCCTCAGAATAATTAAATACTGAAATAATATTTGGTTGCAGCTCTACAAAACATGAGGATAAAAAGTTTGAATTTCTGTAGAAGAAATCTAATCTTATTAGAATCAAACTTTCTTTTTTAGACGCTGAATCTTTATTTGCATGTCTGCGTCTCTGTTTAGATGGATTAATAACAACAAAAATATAACATATCACTAAACATTCTGCCATGATTTTGTTTTAAATTGTTTTAATTTGGAGTTGTTTTCTTCAAGGAGACGTTTGTGGAAAACAAACAAGATGGCGTGTCGAGAAAGTACATCCCTCCTGCACGGTGAGTTGATTTTTAATCAGCTCTGCTTAATGTACGGCAGCTACGGAAAATATTCAGACCCCTTTAAATTTCACTAAAATCCAAAAAAGTTGATATTAATTCTCATGAATGTACACTCAGCATTTTATATTTCATTTTTCTTTTTTAATACATTTGGAAAAATTTCTACATTTCTGTTTTTTTCTGTCAATTTGGGATGCTGAGTGAACATTCATGAGAGATAGTATGAACTTTTCTGATCTTAGCAAATGAATCGAAGAGTAAAAGATTTAAAGGGGGTGTGAATACTTTCCGTATTCAGTGTCTGGACTCTCTGGAGTCCTGAAAGGCGACAACTCTGTGAAGTCTCTCCTCTCCAGGATGATGTCAACAGAGAGCGCCAACAGTTTCACTCTGATCGGAGACGCTTCGGACGGTGGAACCATGGAGAATCTCAGTCGGAGATTGAAGGTGATATTTTTAGTTTGGTTGCTTCTCCTAGGGCAAGAAAGATGCTGTTTGGGTAAAAATCAAGGAATAATAGGACTTATAGTGTTTCATCCTTATCCTTAATTTGTTATTTATTCTGGCATGTACTTTTATTTATTTGTTCTTTGCTTGCCTCCTTATTTTTTTTCTTCCCTCCCTTCTCCGCTTTTTTCCAAAATATTTGAGGCCAGAAAAGTAACTCAAATTAGAAAGTAACTGCCAAGATCAAAAGACAAAAGCATATCCTAATTCACATATTAATCAACTACATTTTTGTTGTTACATCAGTTGACTATGTTCTGTGTTTTGTTTTTAATGTTCCCTTTTGAATGTATACCTACATGTTTGTTAGTTTTTGTTTGTTCTCCCTGTTTGGTTACTTGATTTCTAATGATATTATTCGTTCTATTAAATTAAAAAAAGAAAAGAAAAATCAAGAAATCTATTTGCTTCTGACCTGTTCAGGTGACCAGCGACCTGTTCGACATTATGTCCGGCCACACGGATGTGGATCACCCCCTGTGTGAGGAATGCACCGACACTCTGCTGGATCACCTGGACACGCAGCTCAACATCACCGAGAACGAGAGCCAGAACTACAAGTGAGCCGGTTTAAGCCAGCAGGACATTTTCAGAGGATGTACGGAGGGAGGTTTGACCCGTTAACAAAGTGCTGATCCATTTCCAGGCAGTGTCTGGATCTTCTGTCCAACCTGCAGGTGGAGGAAGAGGAGACTCTGCAGGCAGAACTGCAGCAGCTGAAAAGCGAGGAGGAGATGCTGGTGCAGGAGCTGGAGGCCGTGGAGGAGCAGCGGGCTGCTGTGGCCAAAGATCTGGCGCAGAGCAGGATTCAGGCTCAGCAGCTGGAGACCGAGGAGCTCCAGTAAGGAGACCCAGACGAGGCTTTTATAGCAGGAATGACTTTTGTTCCCAGTGTTTTTATCAGAGCCAATCAAGCAAATTACAAATTATTACACAGAGACTAAGTGTACACATATTAGTATATTTAACTTAATACTGATGAAATAGTGCACATGTGTCAAACTCAAGGCCCGAGGGACAAATGTGGCCCGCTGTAGCTTTTTAAGTGGCCCTCCAGATTCCAAATTACAACAATAAGTCCCTACAGATTTTCAGCAAATCTGCAAAAACTACAAATCTACAAATTCCCACATTTTTCTCCAAAACTTTGGGTTTAAGTGACTGCTGCCTCAGCCTTCCTTGATGTCAAGATATAGTGCATGATCAATATGTCGACTTAATAAAAAAGTCATGTTTAACGTCATACATTAGCACAAATATCGTAAAAATTCCTAAGGACCACAAGTCATGATCACTGATCATCGCAATCAAAATCTATCATTTTGATTGCAAAAAACACAGAATAATCACAAAATTCTGGTTGGACTGATCAGTGTGGAAACATGTTCAATATTTAATTTTAAGAAACACTTACTGAATAATGAAACAACTATTTATTGGTATTCTAACTATTTAATGCAGGGGGGTCAAACTCCAGTCCTGGAGGGCCCCAACCTTGCAACTTCTAGATGTGCCACACCTGAATAGAATAATTAGGTCATTAGCAAGACTCTAGAGATCTTATCTACACAAGGAGGAGGTAATTAAGACATTTCATTCCATCGTTTTGTACCTGTGGCACATCTAAAAACGGCAGCACAGCGGCCCTTGAGGACTGGAGTTTGACACCCCTGAATAGAGCTTAAGAAATTACAGTACACCAGTTTCAGCTCTTTTTTTGTTGCTTTTTTTCAAAAATGCTTTTAATTACTGAATAAAATATTCCATGTTTCTAGGGATGCAATTAAGAGTAAAATGAACATTGTTCTTTTATTCTATGAACTACTGGCAACATGTCTCTGAAATTCCAAGCAAAGGTTTAGAATTTATTTGCAGAAAATGAGAAACGGTCCAAATAACAAAAAGATGCAGAGTTTTCAGACCTCAAATAATGCAAAGACAACAAGTTCATTCATTTAGAAACAACAATACTAATGTTTTAATTCAGGAAGAGTTCAGAAATAAATATTTGGTGGAAAAACCAGGAGGTTTTCAAAGGGGTTAATTCAGTGGGCATTTTTTTCAGAGCTTTATTGACATATAGAGATGTTTCTTTTAATCCTTTAAAAAAAATAAATTATCATGCACTTTTGACTTTGTTACTGATCTGACTGTTGTTCTTTGAGCAAATGGCCTTTTTTTGAATCTACATATGTTACGATTAATCTATTAGTTAATGACTAATCAATTATTTAACAATTAATCAGTTAGTTAACGATTAATCGGTTTGCTACATTGGTTGACAATTTAAATAAATAATCAATTAATCATGATTAACCCAATCAATACTTTCAGCTCTACATATTTTACAACTTTTAAACCACAGATTTTATTGGCTTTTGCTCAGATTTAGGGGTATCAGAGTAACGGGAGACAGAACCTCCCAATGAAATCCACAGAAGTTCAGCGTCTAACAGCACTCTGTGCTCCATGCTACCAGGTACCAAAAGGAGTACAGTGAGTTCAAACGGCAGCAGCTGGAGCTGGACGACGAGCTGAAGAGCGTCGACAACCAGATGCGTTACTGCCAGATTCAGCTCGATCGACTCAAGAAGACAAACGTTTTCAACGCAACGTTTCATATCTGGTACGCACAGATCAGTTTGTACCCAGAAATATTTCTGTGCCGGCTGAAAATAACAGGTCTGCCCCGATTGTTCCCAGGCACAGCGGCCAGTTTGGCACCATCAACAACTTCCGACTGGGCCGGCTTCCCAGCGTTCCTGTGGAGTGGAATGAGATCAACGCGGCCTGGGGGCAGACGGTGCTGCTGCTGCACGCTCTGGCCAATAAAATGGGGCTGAAATTCCAGAGGTAAACATCGTTTTATCTCTTCAATTCAAATATGCTTTAAAGTTTGGCTGAATTTAGATGAAATAATGTCCCAGATATCGACTCGTCCCGTATGGAAACCATTCGTACTTGGAGTCACTAACTGACAAGTCAAAGGTAAGGCGTAAAGATGTCCTCTTCCTATAGCTGATTTGTAATAATCTATCTGAATTGTTGATCAATTTCTGTTTGTTTTGCAACCAGGAGCTCCCGTTGTACTGCTCGGGTGGCCTGAGGTTCTTCTGGGACAATAAGTTTGATCACGCCATGGTGGCCTTCCTGGACTGCGTCCAGCAGTTCAAAGAGGAGGTGGAGAAGGGAGACACTGGCTTCTGCCTCCCGTACAGGTCAGACTCGTAGTAACTAGTTACATTTACTCAATTACATTTACTTGAGTTACTTTAAAAATAAAAATGTATACTTTTAGGTGTATTTTTTTTGTGCTGAACTATTGAGTAACTTTATTATTTAGTACTTCTGCTCTTACTTGAGTAAAATTTATGGATTTTCTACCCACTGAATGAAAAACAAACATGTTTTAACGCAATATTCACCACACACAGACACACACATGCAGTTTTTGCTAAAGTTTCATGAGTTTTTTTATTGAAAGAAACTTATTTGGAAACATTTTATTTTGCCTGAGTTTATTCATTTTTATTACTTATATGAATTGTCATTGTCAACTTTAAAATACCAAAATTTCCACTGAACTTTATATTTTGGCTCATGTGATGATGCCATTTTTAAATTTTATGTGACTGATGATTTGATCAGTTACTCAGTACTCGTGCAGACTTTTTACTAAATAGATTTTTATTATTTTTGAACGGCTCTTTACTTTTATGTCAGTAAAAAAACGTTGAAGTCGTGCTTTTACTTGAGTACAATTTTTGGGTAATCTGCCTATCTTTGTATATGGAGTGAATTTGTAATAAAATTGTAAGTACTTCAAGTTGAAATTCTGATTTAAACCATTTTTATGTAAATATTTATAAGGAGGCAGCTTCAGAATAAATTGAATTACTTATTATTGTTTTGATGCAATATGCGGTCATGGTGTTTAGGCCAACAAGATATTTTCAATTTGTATTAAAAAGACTTATAAACCATCCATAACGAACAATTAGTAAAGTAATAATTGCATCATAAAATAAAATGAGCTCAATAATTTACAGTAATATATTTTGAAAGGCAATTTGTTTAGAGGAGACATAATACATTTTTGTTTGTTTCTGTTTAATTTTTTTGTTATTACATTTTTATTCTGTATATTTAAAATATTTCCCAGTTCCAGTGTGAAGTGTTCTTTACAAAATTAAAAGTTACTGGTCTTTGAAAGAACTATTAATATTAGTATACCATTATCAATAAGTTACTTGAAAATGGTCTCAAAACATCAATATTATTATAATTTATCTCAATAATTACTGGGACAATATTTGAAATGTGAATATGTTTGAAATATGTGTTTTATCCTTTTCAATTGTTTCCAATTAGACCTGATTGTTAAATTACAGAGAATTTCAAGCCTTTCACAAATGAGTTTTTATAATTTTTAATCGCAAATCTATTTTTGAAGCTCAGTGTCTGTTTTCAGGAACCTCCTTCTATATTTCTGGTCACAAATGTTTGATTTAGGAACGGTTTTGTGGAGGATCGGAGTCCTAGATGTTTGCCTTCAATTAATAATTTTGTTTTTTTTAGGATGGATGTGGAGAAGGGAAAGATTGAAGACACGGGCGGCAGCGGAGGCTCCTACTCCATCAAAACCCAGTTTAACTCTGAGGAGCAGTGGACCAAGGCGCTGAAGTTTATGCTCACCAACCTGAAGTGGGGCCTGGCCTGGGTCACATCACAGTTCTACAACAGATAAACTAATTCACATTGACTCTGCACAAACCACAAGCTACCAATGGGATGGATTTCTAACCAGCTGAAACCGGAGTTGAGAATTTTATGGATTTCTGGTTCAAACTTGTTGGTTCACTGTGGAGTAATTTAAGATTTGCACATCTGTAGAAAAGCCATTTTGTGTGTTTTTTGTTATATTTCCTTCACCAGTAAATGTTTGGCATTCTCTGAGAAGATAATTTTGCATCAGAAGAAACATTTTGCGACTGCGCTAAGAACCAAGATGAATAAACAATGATGCACCCACTTTCAGATCAGTAGGAGGTATTTCAAGAATTACCATTCTAAATGTTCTTATATTTCATCACAATATGTTAGTATATTATTTGCTGTTTGACTTTTTCATTATGAGAATTAGTCAATAAAATCTGTAACCTCTGGAAATCAAATTTTCTTCAAATGTTTTCATGGCATTCATGTTAGAGCTAAACACAAATTACAAAGCTTTGGAAAACGTATTTGCCCTCTTGAGCTTTGTAATACACATTTAAGGTCAAACCAATGTTAATCTCAAAGAATTAAAATAAGTATTTTATTTATTAAGGGAGAAATGTAATCAAGACCAACCTGGCTTAATGTGAAAACGGTTGTTAAATTATGAATCAAATGTGATTAATCACATTTTGTTGGCTCAAATTTTAAGAGACACAAATTTCTTGCCCTAAAAATATTATGGATGCAAGATAACAATGAGTTCAATCTAAAGTTGATCTTATCAATTTAATTATTAATAATCGCCCATTTTCTTAAAAACTTGAATTTCCTCTGGTATTACGAGGGTCGACCGTGTTTCCATAACATTAGGGGGGTAATTTTTCACATGAATTAAAAGCAAATTGTATTAAACACTGACCAAATAAGCCGAAAATAGACATAAAATATAACAAAGCGGGAACCTTAACGGCTTACAAATCTTGTCATCGACTGCGCCATTTTGTCAATCTTCACGTTCGTAGCACATCAGTATTTTTTTTAATAAGTTGTCGTTGCTACGTCATACAGCTTGATTAAAGGGAAACTTTAGGAGCTTGTCGTGTGTTTATATATCGAAACAAAACCGCATAAAGTTAATTGAGCTCTGCTTGGACCGCTCACCTTTCCCGTTCTGGAACGACCCCGCCGCCATCTTTGTTTCTCTTTCAACAGCTCCGCTTAAGAACGAGCAGCTGCGCCGTCTACTGGATGGCGGCCAAACTACAACACTAAAATAAGGTTTAGGACGCTTTTACTTAATATTTGGAACTAATGTTAATCTAATAAACCGCTAATCATAGACTAGTGTTTGCATCCCTATTTTATATGTTTGACTAAAATATTGCATCTAGTTCTGTGTTAAATATCTTTTTAAATCATGTTTTTGTGGAACACAAACACTTTCAATTTGATGAATTTGACTTGTGTCAACATTTTTGGTGAGTGAAATATGACACCATAACCAAAGGATAACCAAATACTTTTTAATGACCTCATTAATTATTTCAGTTGAGTCGCAACTCACAACACTCACCCAGAGTCAACCCGCCCCTCCAGTTTAAGGTTAGCAACATTAGGAGGGGGGAATCTAATGGAAAAATATGGACTTAATTCAAATAAAAAGCCGACTTCAAGTACAGTTACAGAAAATAGGTCAAAACTAATCACGCTCTCCAGAATCAACTCTCTTCTGTTTCAAGTCATGTATTAATCTTCAGCAATTTCAAGTCAACAAGACTGCTTTAATTCTCAGTCGTCATCCTTACAGGTATATTTGAAACTGACCATTAGAGATATGATTGACAGTTTGATAGATTTCAAGCAGTATGGGGTAAAACATTATAAATTATTAACTTCTGTAAACTATCCTGAGTATGACCATGTGACTTCCCACATGTCATACATCGAAGCGAGTCAATTGTGCAAAATTTTCCAAATGCTCTTTATTTTAGCATGAAGAAAGTCCCTTTGCGTAAGACAGGGTTTATGTTAGTGCATGCATATCTGCAAATCTTTGGGTTCTGCTGAGCCCACAGCTGGAGGCTTGGTCCTGCACGTTTGGACCAATTGGAGGTCCCATCCTCCAGTCCCGCTCCATTCATAGTTTTGGGGTCCCCTCTTTCCTCTGCATTTCCCGCTTCGTTCTTCATGCTAACTTGAGTTGGAGGCACTGCTGCTATAGCAGCTGGAGGTGGAGGGACTGGGCAGCAGCGACGTTGTGCTGCTGCCCAGGGCTTTACGAATGTTGGGCATCAGGAAGGGGTCGCTGGCCAACTGCAGCACGTCCACGCGGTCCTCCTTGTGGTACGCCAAACAACGGCGAATAAAAGCCTAGAAAGGAGCCAATAGAGAGGAAATGCAAGGATCAATGCCAACGTTCATCTGGTGGCTTCAGTTCCACAGAGCCGCCAACATTTTTACACATTTTGTCAGAAAGCTAAATTTAAGTGAAATATTATGCTGGACATATTTTATTTAAAAAGTGCAAATATTGAGACTAATTCCTCCACAAATAGCCATACAAAGATTATTCATACAAGACAGAAAAAACAGAAAAAGAGGCAAAAGAAAAGGAAATAAAGAAAGAACAGAAAAGGAAAGTAAACCAAAAAAAAGAGACAGAAAAATAAAGACAAATCAATAAAAAGTGGAAGAAAAAAGAAAGACACAGAAAGAGGGAGAAAAATGAAGTAGATGGAAAAGAAAGAAAAGGAAAGAACAAGGAGAGAAAGAAAGAAAGAAAAAAGAGAAACAGAAAGGAGAGAAAAAAGGGCAAGAGAAACAAGAAAGATGGAAAACAAAGGGAAAGAAAGAAGTCAGAAAAGATGGAAAAGGGTAGAAAAAAGAATAAAAAAATAAAAAGGAAGAGGAAGGAAAAACTAAAAATAAAAGACAGTAGACAATGGGAAGGAAGGAAGGGAGGGAGGTAGGGAGGGAAGGAAAGAAGGAAGGAAGGAAAATATGGGGAACATTCCTTCCTTAATGTTTAAAGGAAGGAAGGAAAAGATGGGGAGGGATGATGGACGGACAGACGGCTGGGTGGGTGGGTGGACAGACAGATGATGAGGTTTGGACTGAGCTTTGACCTCTGAACCCAAACCACAGCATGTCGAACCTTTGCCTCGGTGGTGACGACGGGTTTCGGGGGGAATTGCACTTCAGTAGCTTTCAGAATGGTGTTTTCTTGGAGGATGTCCTGCTGGGACTGGTTGTGACCAAACGGCTGGGAAAAGGCAAAACGCAGCCGGTTAGAAGGTGAAATGAAACCTATCAGGTGACGCTGACCGGCGGTTACCTTCCGTCCGTATAAGATCTGGTAGAAGATGACGCCCACTGACCAAACATCGACCTTGTTGGATATTTTTGGAGGGTCTTTCCCCATTACGAAGCACTCAGGCGGTAAATACCTGCAAAGTTTAGTCACAACTTCAACTTTCTGCAATGTGGACAGAGATGAAATGTTAATTAACTCTTTAAGTTGTGAAATTTTGGTTTGAGTGTTTACCAGTAGGTCCCTGCTCCCTGTGAAGTCAGATCCATGCCATCAGCAGAGCTGTCGTCGTCCACGATCTTGGACAGGCCGAAGTCGGTGATCTTTATCTCTCCGCACGCCGTGCCATTAACCAACAAGATGTTCCCTGAAAACGCAAAAAAAAAGAGTCATTACCAACAAGTCTGAGCATTTAATGAAAATCAGCTGAAGGGTTTAAAAACTACATGCAACTGGAAGGTCTTCAAGTATCCAGTGGTGTTCCACAAGGTTGTGATCTTGGACCCTTTCTTTATATAATACACACTAACAGTTTAGATAAAATGAAAATCAGTTGAAGGTTTTAAAACCATTAACAGTTAGATAGGTCAGTGTGTGCGCAAGTGGAAGGTCTTCAAGTATCCAGTGGTGTTCCACAAGGCTCTAATCTCTGATCCTTTCTTTTTATAATACATATGAACAATTAAAATAAAAAAATGTCCCATGGCCTTAAGTCATTTTTTGCCAAAAGATGATTTAGATATTAAAAAAAAAAAATCACTTTTGCCAAAAAATGACTTACGCCATCATTTTAAGAAGGTGCCAATTCTTCTTCTATGCCAATTCTCATTTTTATGCTGATGACAGTGTCTTATTTTGTGCTGCCAAAACAGTAAAAAAGGGCTTTTTAAAACCTACAGGCAGCTTTTGATGTATTTATGCGTTTGTTTTAAATGCACAGAAATCTAAAGTTCTTTTATTACAAAAGCATATCTATGTCATGGTTGGTTTCACCCATTATTATTTTTTAAGTCAGATATTTTCGTATAAATCTTTATTATTGTTGATTCCCTGGGATTTGTTCTCCACATTCAATAAACATTTTGTAAAAAAGCTGAAGCAGAATTTTTATTCCCGAATTAGATCTTGTTTATTATTTGAGGCAAAAAAATATCTTAACGTTTAAAAATATTTAAATATTAAGTGAAAATGTTTGTAAAACGTTTTGTTCTTAGAAAATTTAAGATTTTCTTTCTTTTTACCTTCTTTTCAACACTTAAATTAAATACTTATATTTATTAATTTTGTCTAATTATTTTCCTTCTGAAAAGTTACAACATATTTCAAAGAATTAATTTTCAAAAAATTTTAGATTATTTTTTGCTTTTGTTTTTTGATGGAAATTTGTAAAATTAAAAATTTTTTCACATGGTTACAATAAACAAACATGAAACTTTGTGTTTCCCATTTAGCCTCACTAACATAATCTATAATAAAAGAAGGAACATTTTAAAGCTGTTAAAAATGAACAAAGTTGGCTTAACTTAGAAATTAGTTTAAAAAATAAAAAAAATTGTAAAACTATGTTAGATCAACTTGATGTAATGATATAAAAAACCTTAATTAGATAAGTTATGGAAACTTATAAAAATTTATCTTAATCATTTTTAGTTTAATCTAATTAAGTTAATTTAATTGAAGTTGCAACAATATCATTTTTTTTTAAATGTTTTGAACGTTTTTAAGACCTTTATTAATAAGACCTTTGTACATAAGGTACTTCTTTGGAAATGCTTTGACTGATATAAAGTTGTATTTTAGTCTTTTTTATAGGTGTGTGTACTATATTATCCCTGCAGTATTATAATTGCGTTTTGATATCGGTAGTTTTATGATTTGCTGCTGCCGTTTTTACCCATGTTTTTATTTTTTAATCTCAATGCGACAAACCTGGTTAAATAAAGGTTAAAAACAAACAGCGCTTAATAAAAACATCATGAGGTACCAGGCTTGAGGTCGTAGTGGATGATGGGAGGCCGAATCTGATTGAGATACTTGAGGGCGTTGACGAGCTGCATGATGATGGAGCGTCCCTCCTTCTCCGTCATCGACTTATTCTGCTTCAAGTAGAAATCCAGATCGTTGCCGCCGCAGTACTCCAGCACTGTGCAGAACCTGGCAACATTCAAAATAACAAGCACTTTTGTTCTAATTAATGATTTCCAGACAAAACTGGCAGAAGGACAAGTTCCCCTGCTTCATTAAGTGAAGCTAAACCGTCATCACATCAGACAGGAAGTGAGAAAATACATACTTTTAATGTGAAATCTACAAATTAATTCAAGTAGATTCTATTTTATTACGTGAACTCTATCATGATTTCCACTTATAAAAACGTTAACCATGAGTTATCTGCTTTGGCAGAAGATAAATATAACTTTTTACCTTTAGATCTCTAGGGTTGAAACGATTAATCGGCTTTATTGTGATTAATCGTTTATAATCAGCTAATTTAGTAATCGATTAACTGTTAACTGGAGTATACAAACTAACAAAAAGACAATTTGCTGCAAGAACACACAGAGCCAAAATTGTACATATAAACATATAAACCTTTTGGATTTAAAAAAAAAAAAAAAAATACATTGTAAATATGTATAAGTTACATAAGTTTTAGCTTCAACTGGTTGAAATTCTGTAAAAAAAAAAACAAACAAAAAAAACCTCCCATTTTTTAATGAAAACCAATTTCTGATTATTGGCTTATTTGCATTGTTTAATGCATTGCTAAAATTGTTAATAAGGCTTAAGTAGTTTGGTGTCCAATTGTTTTGCCAAAACTGTTAAATTTAAACTACCGGAGAGCCACAAAATCCATTATATTAAAAATTAATAAAATTATGTTTATTATCATTTCTTTTTTAGCTCCTCAACAATGAACAAAATGTTCCAAGAAAAAGAGGGCTTTGGCTGTTGCCTTACTGGAAACAAAACCAACTATTTCCAAATATTTGGGTGACAATTTGTTTTCCATTATGTTGGCCAAAATTTTCCACATTTTTGTCTTGTGGCCAGGGGCCAAACCTAATCACGTTAAGGGCCACAAAAGGCCTCTGGGCCACACTTTGGACACCCCTTCCTAAAGTGGTTACATAAAAAATCTGCAGAATCTGACAACTTTTTAAAAACCAATTAATTGTCAGAATATTGGATAGAAATACAGTTAATTGTTAGTTGTAGCTCTGCAAATCGTTTAAAAATATATATTTTTTAGGAACTTACGAATCTCTGTCGATTGAGAAATAGTCGTAGAGTTTGACTATTCTAGGATGGTCGAGTTCTTTGTGGATCCTGTATTCTCTACAGGCGTGTCTGCAAACAAATAGTGGTTATTAAAAATTAAATATTTTCATTAAGTTGGAATCAAAAATGTTTTTATGGATTTAAACTCACCTGTGGTAGTTTTGCTTCTTCTCCTCTCTCCAGTTCTTGTTGAGCTGATGGATTTTGATGGCTACATATCTCTGTTCTGTTAAATCAAACGCCTGAAAAAGAAAACTTTGACTTATTTACCAACATTAGAGGACCGTATTATTATTCAACAGCTGTTTAAATTATTACATTTTAGTCCAACATTAACCTAACCTCAAGTTTTTCCTCTAACTTACTCAAAAACATAAATGGAGACGCACAGAGCAAATGGAGAAATAACAAAACAGCTTCTGCTTACTTTAAAAACTTCACTGAAGCCTCCTCTTCCTAGTAAACGTAAAAGCAGGTATCGATCATTCAGTGTGGGATGGTCTCTAAATCTGCAGAGAGAAAAAATTAATTTCATATTTCATTCTGTGAATTTTTGCAACAAAAATCACTGATTTTCTGGAGCTACTGTAGAAATATTTTCATTAAATTTGCTCTTTAAGACAGTCTTTGGACACAGCTTTTTTTTAAAAAATTTTTTATAAAAACAATATAATTTAAATATCATTTAACTGGGGTAATACATACTGTGAGTTATCCTCATTGTGAATTCTCTTGAGCTCCCGAATGTGCAAATTTCTAACCCTCTCCAGCTGTTCCAGCTCTGTTTGGATCTCTGCTTCTTCCTACAAATCAAACAGAGAGACGTCTCTCCTCTTTTTCTCAAATGAAACCTGCAGCTTTGACACCGAACTGGAGGAAGCTGAGAGAAAAGCACCTTTTTTAAACGGCCTATTCGAAGTTTGAAAATCTCCTCTTGTTCCCGATACGCAGCCAGCGACAACCTGGACGAGACGGGATTGGAAAGCTCAGATTAGACTGATTAAAAATAAAAACTTCAGGCTTTGTGTTACAGTTTGTTGCACTGATACTGTATTTTATTACAATCTGAATAAACAAGGAGCATGTTGACATATTTACTCCCCTTATATTTCTGCATTTTGACATGTCAACTATAAATCTGACTTCATTTTATTGGGATTTTACCAAATAAATTTTATCCTAACTACAAAACATGCTCTATAGTTAGATACTTTTCATCTAGCATGAACTATTTTGCAGGAAAGAGTCAAATTTGTGAGTTTACAGATGTGTAAAACGGGTAGATAAAAACTTCAAAAAGGTGATTTGACAAGTTATTGCTTCATTCAAATGCAAGCCACACTTTTCAGATATATTTTATGTCAGTCAATCACATAAAATCCGAATAAAACACATTGAAGTTTATGATTTTACCATCATAAAATGTAGAAAAGTTCAGTAATTTTCAAGGATTTTCAAGGATTTTAAGCACCAGTATGAACCCTGCAAGGCGCATGAACGCATTTGGGAATTGGTGAAGAAATGAGAAATGTCGTTTTTTGTGCGTACGTTTCATTCTCCTGGCCGTTGCTTCTGCTCTTCCGCTTGTTCTGCTCCATGTTTGGTGGCGGCATCTGGACCGTTGGAGGCTTCCTCTTTCCCAGTAGCTTCCTCTGCCTCTCGATGTCCTCCCGCTGTGAGTTGATTTGCTCCTGCTGCCTAAAACACAGAAAAAATAGCAAAATGCTGTCAACACCTTTACTTTTCTGTCTGCTGGGTAAACGCTAAAACTAACAAAATGACAAAGTGCTGTTAACACCTTTACTTTTCTGTCTGTAGGCAAATAATCTAGGCTATTACAGTTAACTAAAACTAACAAAAAGATGAAAATTGAAAATGAGAAAACATTTCTGTGAACTGAAATAAATAAAAACAGCTATTTAATATGGAATAATTACAACAAACTGGAGCTATGTTGTGCGTTATTCAAACAAATTAAAACATACTGAAATTATAGATATTAGTTTTCATGTTTAGATATTTTTTAACCTTTCAATTAGATCTTTAAATATTTAAATATTTTTTAAAGCGCAATTTTATTTAGAGAGACATCGTAATCCAATTTATTTATGGTTTCGTTTGTATGTGGGTTTTATTTCTGCTTTTATTTTGAATATTGAAATATGCTCCAGCTCCAGCGTTAAGTGTTTATCCGTCTTAAAGAGATAAAACTTCCATTAATATGGTTCAAAATGGTTCTAAAACAACCTTATTGTTATTGCAGGAATTACAGGAGCATGTTATCGTCCAGTAAAGTGTTTACTGACTTGATGAGTTTCTGGAAGGCGTATCCGTCGGTCCATTGCTCCGTGAAGGACGCTCCGTGGCGAACGGTAGTGAAGTGACCCAAACGCAGACGATCCTGCATGCTCTTGTCCCTGCAAGCCATTTTCTCCCTCTTTGACTTTAAGAACAATAAACAAAAGGATTAAGGACTTAAAATTTTAATTAAATGTTTAAAGCAAAGATAAAAATTGAGCACAAGCTAACCTGCTCAATTAGCAGCTGCTGGCTTATTTTCACACATTTGTTCAGCCGCTCCTTGTAACGCTCAAGCATCTTCTGCTGCTCATCGACCTGACGCCTCAGGTCACAGTTAGACTGGAAAGACAAAAAAATATATATTTTTATGAAGAGATGCACCATTTATCATAAAAAAAATCTGGTACAAGACTAGAAATCCTTCAAACTAGTAAAGTTGTATTTAGAGCAGGAAGTATTTAAATATCTCACCCTCACCAGGTCGTATATCCTCCCTTCGGTCCTCTCCAGGTCAGAGTTCTTGACCTTTTCTATTGCTTTCAGTTTCAGCAGCGTCAGATCTGACTGAAAAAGTAAGCACATAAAAATCTCCTTCCTAAATAAAGAGGCCACATTTATTTAGATTTAAATTATAAAAGTACAAAACTGGATGTTCTTTACATTAAATGTGAGTAGCAGTGATGAGGTTTCTCTGTTGTGACAATTAAATATGTCACTAGAATCATTTTAAAATAAATTGCAACATAATTTTTTGACTCCATCAATCAAAATATTAGAAAATGAATAAAAATTACTTTTATTTTCTGCATTGTTTGCAGTTTTGTAAAAAAGAAAAGGAAAAATAAATGCTGTTATAAATTCTGCTCCAAAATCAAAATTTTTCAGAAAAAGGCTATGCCTTTGTCTCTTGCAATTTAATATACACAAAATAATAGCTAAACATTTCATACAACATAGATGTGAACAAAAGCTCACTTAATCTGATCTTAAAAGTTTCAAAAATGGTCAAAAAATAATTTTAATAAAACTCCAGTTGTCACACCAAATGAAAAATAAAAAAATCTAAATTAATGGAAGGGTAAAAAAGTTACCAAATTAATCACAACAATTCCAAATACAAAAATGAATTAATCTGGTTCCAAACTATATTCTAACTTGCATAAATATTTACAAAGTCTGAGAATAAATGGCCACAACAAGTTCACTAAATAAAAATACAGAAGAAAACGACAAATGTTTGAGTTTGGGAGTGAATAAAATTATTTACCTGGATTGCTTTGTGTGAACAGGAAGTTGTAGGAGCCGTCTTAAAGGAGCTGCAGGAAGAGGAGTCGGTGTGGGCGGAGCCTATGGACGAGGGGCTGCCGTTCTGAAAGTACAGAAACAATTAATAAAACAATCATTTCTGTACAGTCACTGGAATATTAGCATTTTTAAAATCAACATTTTCTGGTTATTTTTTTTGTTTTTTGTACAAAATTACTACTGTTTTTTTTTGTTGCCATTTTCTGGTCACTGGTGACAAAGTTTGGTCCAATTAAGCTGAAAGGGCTTAAAGTTTTATCAAAATATTTTGTAATATTATTGTGATAACAATAAGTGTCTAACTTTAAAAACTTTTAAACAAACTCAATAATTTCCGTTTGCATGACTTATCGTGTTTCTCTTTTCTCTCTTTCTACAAAAACTGGACAAAAGTCTTCAGTCTGGTACTTTCCAGAAACTTCATAATTAATTTTATTTGTTGTTTAAATTGTTCTATTTATTTTTGCATATTTAAAATGTTTTTCAATAGTAAATGTTCATTAGAATTTAAAGTTTATTTTTTGTATTATTATGCTGTTAACATTATATTACTTGAAAATGGTCTCAAAACAACAATATTACTGTCTATCACAATTCCTGGGACAATTTATCGTCCAGAAATATTATCGTAAAAAGCCTGACAATAATTGTATCACAGCAATTATTGTCCCACAAACCCAAACAACGCATTTCAAAAACATTCCCATTTGTAATACACAATTAAAAAGGAGTGATTTTTATTGTAGTTGTATTTTTTTTTTTCAAATTTATAGGTATTTATTGACGATTTTATTGAACAAAGAGTAGCGAAAATAGTAAAACTATCCAGCTTGACAATAAGGGCAGCTTTTTGGGGGGAATTTAAAGATTAAATTTATAAATAGAAATTCTTACCATGGCCACAGATTTATCACAACAAATGCCCACTCGTATACGTCTATGATAATTTGTTGCTTTTCCGGTAAAAGGAAAGAAATCCACAATAAAATAATTTAGCATTTTTAACTAAAAAATAAATTAAAAAATCTTACACCTTAGTGCTTTTAACTTCCAGTGAAACAGTCTGGACATCAAAATAAAAAAAAGAAAGGAAATCAGAGAAAGATGAAGCTAAAAAGAGGTGATGAGGAGCAGAGCAGACTTAAGATGGACGCCAGTTCTCACAGGAGGATAAGACAGAGAGCACTGCGAAGAGGAGCGCAGCAGAAAATGGACGCCTCGCGCAGGACTGGCGCCAGAGCCGCTGCTACCAGCAAACTGGGTGAGGGGCAATTTGGAGAAGGGAACCAAATCAAGAGAAAGGGAAGAATAGTAATTCAGTAAAAGACAAGAAAAGAATTTTCCTACACAAGCTTGAAGTTTAGACAGGAAAGCTTGAAGGAGAGTTGAAGTAAGTTGCACATGATATAACTGGACTCACCTCAAAATAATCATTTAGCTTTTGCCCTTTTCCCTTTCCTACAATGAATCAGAAAATGCACAAAGAAAATTAAACAATTCAATATTTTTTTTCATATTTAGAACATGATGGCAGTATAAAATAACAGAAATAAACAGGAAATACAAGAGACATTTTTTTGCAGTTACAGTAATCTTAACATGTTTGAAGAGGAGCAGGAAGAAGTAACTCCTACCCATAAACTCGTACTACGTTTTCAGATGTAAAATAAAAGTTACACAAAGTAATAGTAAGAATTTTACACAGCATAGACATAAACTGCGATATATTTAAGTCTAAATAAATACAAAAGGTGTCACCGACGACACATTTTAACAAGCCAAGTTTGTGGTACCGTAACTCTACGAAACTTTGTGCTATCTGAAAAATTCCAACGGTTTCTGAAAGGGGAGAAGTTGCGCTTACCATTATTACAGTAATTTCACTCCAGGGAAATTACATCATCGGTTAACTCTGATGAAATACTCTTTTAATAGACAGTAATTTGTAAATAACTGCTAGATACTGAAAGCTCCAGCTGTTATGGAGAAATGGGCAAATATATTTACTCACAGGTCATTTAAAGAACTCTGTACAATTAAAATAAGCAAAAATATTCAGGTGGAAATTTGAAACTTTGGTCTTAAAAGTTTAACTTCTTGACACTGACATAATTAAATCTAACAGCTGTAGTGAAAAGCTCAAGTTTGAGATGTTTTTGACTTTATATTTACAGTCTGAAGTTAAGCAGACATGCGATTCATTTCAGTTAAATATTAAAATTATTTTGATGTTTTGTTAGGAAGCAGGTTGGGCGTACCTTGGCTGCTGCTGTCGAAGATGTCGCCTTTTCTTTTCTTGCTTCTCCCGTTGGCCTTTCTCTCCAGAGACTGAAAGAAGCAAAAACCAGCTTCTATTTTTAAGTGTTTTAAGAAATAAATAGTCAATATATACCTGCACTAACTATCCAAACACATTGAAAAACAAAAAATTTAAGTGAGATCGGCTCACTTAAACAAAAAGTTAAACATGTTCGTCACTTAATGCAGTGGTTCCCAAAGTGCGGGGCGCGCCCCCTAGAGGGGGAGCAGTGCCATTGCAGGGGAGGGGCGGGAAGCAGTTTGGATGAATGGAAAAAATAAAAAATAAACACAAAAGTGTTTCACTATAAAGATGGTTTGTAGTTTGTTTTGTTGCAACCTGAAGTGCAAAATAAACTTCAGTGGAGTTTGAAAACAAAATAAGTGTATAGGTTTATGTCTGGTTGAACGATGTGTGTGCCCACACATTTTTATGGGGGGGATTTTATTGTAATCCATAGGGAGGCCCAGAAAATCTTTGGGAACCACTGACTAAATGCAAACATATAACTGTAATAAATGCATTTTTTATATATTTTTAAAAAAAGCTAATTACAACTTAAAAAGACAATAAAAAAAAGCATTCAATAATTTTTTTCCCAACCAACCTCTGGTTCCTTGTCACTCAGAGACCCAGCGCTGCACTGAGACTGGTTTGATGATTCGCTGTTGGCAGAAGTCTGCAACAAACAGAAACAAAAGACATAATCTCCTGCTTTAACATATGCCAAATATTGAAATCTGAGAGGTTAAAATACATCTTAGAGATGATTGGAGACCTTTTTCTGACAAAATAATCTGGAAAATTGATCCAATTAATTTCTTAAAACAGCAACAAAAAACATTTTCCAACATCTTAGTCCAAGTTAGGTGAAATTTCGGTGCCATGGAGTCAAAAATGTATTTAGTTTTCGTGCAGATACAGAAGCTAGTGCAAATTCTTGAACTAATTAGCCTTGTCACAAAGCACAAGAATGACTAAATTCATTCACTCATTTTTCAACTTGAGAACCTGAGGTTTTCCATAAATATATCTTAGGATTCGCTGAATCAAATAATAGTTGCTTTTTGTTTCCCGAAGAGTGAAAGTAGAAATAGTTTTGAGTCATAATAGCCGACATTTGCATCATATCATGCATCCGGCTTGAGCTGTGGTACCATTTCAGTCACTTGTTTCTAAAGAAACAAAGAGCTGCTGGCCAGCGTCCATGTCAGCCAACACAGAGCTCTTCTTGTTTTACCTTCAGCCCAGTAAAACAGACTGTTCTGCTCAAGAGGAATCCCGGTACGCAGAACAGAGAGGACTTTCAAACCTTTCTAAACTCGAACACAAAACATCATTCTGTTACACTTTGGTATTACTGTCTACTTCAAAACTATGCCATACATGCTTGGTGAAAAACTGATGTATAAATTTATCTTCATTGTAAATAAAAAAGCAGTTGTATTTCCAAGTTCATTTTGAATTTAAGACCAAATGTTAAGACATCTTTGCAGAGAGAATTTTTGTTTTGGACAATAGGTGGGCAGAGTGCCCACAAATTGTACTCAAGTACGAAGAGTAACACTACTTCAACTTTTCTAGAAGCCTGGTTGGTTTGGTTTGGTTGAATTGGTTGGTTTTGTTGGGTTAGTTTGATTGGTTTGGTTTTGTTGGGTTTGTTTGATTGGTTTGGTTTTGTTGGGTTTGTTTGTTTCGTTGAGTTGTTTGGTTTGGTTTTGTTGAGTTGAGTTGGTTGAATGGATTGGTTTTGTTGGGTTGTTTGTTTTGTTGAGTTAGTTGGTTTGGTTTTCTTGGGTTAATAGGTTGGTTTGATTTTGTTGGTTGGTTTGGTTGGATTTTGTTGGTTTTGTTGAGTTGGTTTGGTTTTGTTGAGTTGGATTATGTTGAGTTGGTTTGGTTTTGTTGAGTTGGTTGGGTTGATTGGTTGGTTGGTTGGTTGCCTGCTTGGGTTTTGTTTTGTTAGGTTGGTTGGTTTTGTTGATATGATTTGGTTTTGTTGGATAAAGATTCAGTTTTCACATTAATATTTCATCTATTAAGGGGCAAAGTCTATTATAACCATTCTGGTCCTGTACGAAAAACTAATTAGCCCCTAAACCCTTTAACCAGGTTTGACATCTTTGGCAGCAACAACTTTCATCAACAATTTGTGTTAACTGACTGTAGCTGTTTTTCCATTAACCACTTAATTGCACAAACTGGAATTACAAAAACAAGTTCGTTAAATGGAAATACGGCAATTAAAAAGAAAAAAGAACTCAAGTTAGAACAATGAGGTTCTCAGCTGTCTCAAAATTAAGAGTATTTCACAAAACTGCAATGGAAACAGTTTTTCAGATCACACGAGTCACATGATCAACAGTAGAAAAGGGCTCTTTGCATCGTCAAACAGGTTCCATTTTTGGGGGTATCTAATTTTAGGGCAGTAAAACCCCAACCAAAAGCTGCGCTTAGGACTAGCAGTTGGTTTGATAAGTTTTGTTCCCTTAATAAAAGAAATCATTCTAAATTGATTAGGTTGTCTTTATCTGATATTGAAATTAATTTATTGATCAGGAATATTTAAGTGAGATAAAAATCTTAAAGGGGCAGCAGTGCATACCAACCTTGGCAACACCAACTCCGGTGAATCGAGCCTCGAGAAGTTCCTGCCGACGTGGGTCGAGGCTGAGACTCTGGCCCTGAAGTCCTTCCATCATGCCTGCAGAACAAAACCAGTGAGGAAAATTACAACTTAGCCGGGTTGGGTTGGTGTCACAAGAACCAACAAAGACATTCTGTCCCACTCAAGCAACAAAAGGTAAAATTCCTTACAGTTAAATGACTCACCTGGGGCTAAATTGGAGTAGCAAATATCACAGGTAGTTAAAGCATGACTGTTTTATTCCTTCATGGAAAATTTCTAATAAAAAAACATCTTGAAAGATTGCCGACTCCTGTGGAGTTTTTGGTACGGATGATTATGGATTATAGCTCATTAAAGCCCGACATTCAGTTTGTTAGGTAATCAGAGTAGGCCTGTCACAATTATGAGTTTTGCTGGATGATAAATTATCCCAGAAGTTATTGTGATACATGATAGTATGGTTGTTTTGAGACCATTTTTAAGTACTGCTATGGTATTACATAATAATGTAAGAACACATTCTTAAAGACAAATAAACTTTAAATTCTCATGAACATTTAACAGTGGAACTGGAAAACATTTTAAATATCCAAATTTAACAAATAAAACAACAGAAATAAATAAAATGGATTATAAAGTTTCTGTAAATAAAATTGTCCTTCAAAAAAAATGGCTAGTTTAACACCAGACTGAAGACTTTAGTCACTGTTTTTGGTAGAAAGAAAGAAGGAAAAAGGGAAAGAAAAAAAGACAGAAAAGAAAAAAATTATGCAAAAGTAAATTATTGAACTCATTTTAATTTATTATGCAATTAAAAATGTATTCCTTATTGTGACAAGTCTAAATAAGAGCTCAACAAAAAGACAAACAAAAAAATATATATTTTCAGTGTAGAAATGTTAGTAATGGCCAAGCAATGTCCTTCCAAAAAAATTAAAGACTTTTGACTCGACAGTTGTACTGTTCTGTCTTCTCAAACCCCAGTTGGTTGCGCTAATTCTGAGCCCAGTTCTGGTTCTGATGGAAGTTTGATCCTATTAAAGGGGTGTTTTTCCTCTCCACTGTCGCTCCATGCATTCTCAGTATGAGGGATTGCTACAAAGTCAACAACGCAAGCAACGCTGCTAAAATGCATGACAGTGACTCGAGGCAATCTGCTAACAGAAAACTTTTTAAGGTAATTATATCATGAACTCAACTTAATTGGAATGTATTTGATTGAATTGACCTTTTTTTGTAAATTGCTTCATGAAAACATGTTCAAACAAACCGACCATCTATAGTGCATACACTATAACACATGGGCAAAGTTTTCTATTGACAGACATTTCTGTTTTAATGATTATTGGTCTTACGTTATATTTTAGTTTCCTGAAAAACATAATTCTACATTTTAATTATTGTAGTTTTAAGCCATAAATATTAAATAGAACAAATAAAACACATGAAATTAATGAGTTTATTAATATAGCCCACACCAATTAGCAATTGCTTTTAAAATAAAATTTTATTTTTTTATTGAATTTTAATTATAAAATAAAACTTTTCAGTCATTTTCTGACTTATTTAGATGAACCTCGGTAACAAAAACAACAGAGGATTTTTTTTTTTAAGTGTGCATCCTTGGAAATGTGTATTTTAAATTTTTATATTTTATATTGTTAATATTAAAATCCAAAATTAAGAAAATGTTCTTTAAAAAAAAAAGCATTGAAAGACCTATTATCAGACAGGACATTGAAAAATAAATGTATGGTAGCAAAAATACCGATATATATTACATTAAATCGATATTTCTATTGAATAAACGGAAGAAAATACCTGTAATAATTCAAACTGCATAGAAACAAATGGATTTACTTTTAAAAAGAAGCTTTAACAACATGATTTGTGACAGTTTGGGTTGTTAAACCGTGTTTAACGTAAATACTGATTAAAATATTTAACCAGCTTCACGGAAACCTACTCTAAAGAAATCAGATTAAAAACAGTCGACGTCCCTCGGATTGAGATTACCTAACCTGTCCAATGTTGGCCGTGCTAATTAACATTTTACCCTGCAGTTAATTTACCAGAAACAGAACTGTATCTCACCAAAAAGGTTGTCACAATGGAATAAACACCAGAAGCAAATAGTAGTAGCAGCACAAAATGAGAGCGATTAGCAAGGATAGCGAAGTTATCTCGCGAGCTAAGGTTAATATTAGCTAGGATGAAGGTCTCACCTGGAAAACCTTAAGCAGTTTTCACAGCCAGATACGGTCCTATAAAAGATGTGGTCCGTCCATTTCAGAGACAGCAAACTCATCAACAGCTCCTCGGTCCAAGCACCCGATATAACTCTGTTTGAACTGAGATATCCATTTATAATTAAGTCAAATTTAAAGAGACACTTGTTAGCTTAGCTAATGCTAGCTACACAAAGCGGTGCGGCTCGCTCGTGCCGGTGTCATCCGGACGGAAGGCCGTGATCCTCGGGTTTTCCTCGTCTGAGTCGGTGGCCCTGCGCGGGCAGGCCGGGAGCTGTCAGTGCTCTGAATCCCCTTAAACAAGTGTTGTCACATTTCTGCCTCGGTTGATCTAATCTTTTGGCATCATCGAGCGTCTAAAGCGGCAGGAGTCGGTGTGTTTAAATCCATCGTTAATTCCTAATGACAAAAGATCACAACCTTCAGTATCACCAAGGCCGCACAGGAGCTCCAGAGGAAACTGACACTGATGTTTCCCAAGCCGAGTGCTGGTTTGATGTAACCTCCACCCCGATTTACAATGCACACGGTGATCAAGGCTGAAACTGGGAGGATAAGAAACCGTTACAAGGACCCAGACCTCCAGGGGGTCTGTGCAACAAACCTTATCATTTAGGATGCATCAAGTCAATTTAATGACATTATCTCTCTCTGGTCACATTATTTTTGCGCTGAGTTATTTCTGACCCAACTTGTGTCATTTTAAAAAAGAAAATGCATTTGTTTTGCATTTCTTTAATTTAACATTAAATGGCATATTTTCGGTTCAGACGATTAAGGTAATCTTTTTTGTGTGTGGAATTCGGTGAACTGATTTTAGATGCACAGACCTTACTGTGATGGGCTTTTATTGTGCCGTTTATCATTTATTGTGATGAATTTCCTGGTATGAGCTCTCAAAACTGTCCGTATTATTGGGATTGTTAGTTTTACTATTTTCTCCTCTGTTTGTTCAATGAAAATATCAATAAATATTTGAAAATATGATCAAATGCAGTCACTCTGTGTAGTTTAGTGATAGAAATCACACTTTTTGGTGTGTAATTGGTGTCTTAAAGAGGTATATTACTAATGGAAACATTTTTCTAGAGCAATATTTGTGTTTGCAGGGCATTGATCACTTAGCAAAAACGGAGGTAATAAATAGTTCTTATTATCATTTATTGTTATGATAATACCACAAAATATTGTGATAAACTTTGAGACCATCTCTCAGCCCAAGACTAATCGTGTCTGAAAAATCATCATCTACATTATATCTACAATACTTTCAAAATTATTTGTACATTTAGAACTTTTCCACATTTTTTCATACTGTCACAATCTTCAGTTTACTTTACTAATGGAAAGCGTCCCCTCAGCATGATACTGCAACTGCCATCTTTCAGTGTTGGTATGATTATGTGTAGTTTTTAAACCCACATGGACCAGAAAGTTCAGTTGTGGTTTCGTCTTAGCCTTTTCTTCCTTATGTTTGTAGTTTCCTTTCCAGAGCCGATACAATGTCTTATGGGGGCTCAAACATGACTGAATTTGGGGCCCATTATTTTAATTTATCCAGAGTGTACACTACTTTATTTTGGTTGATTGCATGAAATCCCTATAATGTGAAGACTGTGTTTAGGCCATGTAAATTCTAGTTAGTTTTCACATTTCTATAACTTTTCCAGAGTCCACAATAAATATGTGAACTCTGCAGAAGCATATCATATTCTGAAATATTCTAGGGCATAGCAGTTTTTGCTCTCAGTCCAAGTCAATAAAACTTGTTATATAACATTTTGTGAAAAAACATCTTAATATTTCCCCCCAAAAATTTGATGGTAATTTTTAAAGAACCACAATTTTATTTCGGTTTTTAGGTTTAAAACAAAAAAAATATATAAAACATTTACGAAAACGGGGGTGTTGATGTTTGCTTTAAAATGGTGTAAGAAAAAAAAAAAACACTGTTTCCAACATAGTGATAAGGGAAAAATAATAAGCATTACTCATACTTGAGTCATGTTGTGGAAATTTAATGCAGGATTTATTAAAATAAATAAATAAATAAAAATGCTGCTAAAATCTTCATTTGTTATATCTACATTTACAAAAAAGAATGTTGGTTCTGCGCTAGATTCTGAGCACTAATAAAACAAGAACAGGCTACTAGTCAGGATTTGTCCCAGATATTTATAGATTTGATGTATTTGTCCAATAGAAGTCTTTGAATGCTCGTTACAATGTACAGAAATATTTGTGTCACTGCCAGAACTTTTTTACCAAAGCAGAATTTCATCAATCTCACTTTAAGTTGTAGTGAAGAAAGAATCCACCTGCCGTTTTGTGCTGCTCAACAGGCTCCACTAGAGGTCGCTGTTTGACAGTAGAACATCACAAAGAAGAGGAAATGTACTGAAACGGCGTGAGTCCAAATTAAAAGTTTAGAAATCAGTCAGATCCCATGTTGATCACTGTTTTGTACTTAACACTAATGCAGATGTATTTTGAAACAATCGGTGCAACATAGGCTTGCTTTTTCTGTAAAAAAAAATAAATCAAAACTTTTAAAAGAAACACACATTTTAACCCAAAATGTCTTCTTGGGACATTAATTCACATTAATCCCATCTGGGAAGCGAAATCCATTATTTATGATTTATGATCAATATCTAATGCAAACTGAACTTCCTTCGAATAATCTATTAGGTGGAAAAATATAATTTATAAGACAGTTTTAAAAATAATGATCACATTGGATGATTTCTTAAAAGGTTTTGGTGTTGGAAAGTTTATCAGACTGAATCAATTTACGTTTGAAGCAGATCTCATTAGTTGGCAGCAACTCACCTAACAAAAAAAGTTTATTTGGCGCATTTCCACTGAAATCTCACATAGGAAGTACCAACATTGTGATCAGGAAGTGAAGCTTATTTTGTGGAACAGCATCCTTACCTTTGGTTTCACTTTTAAATCATGCCAAACCTCCAATAGTCATGGTCATATTGCAAATGGATGTTACTGATCCTGCAGAACATTTTCAGAAAAATCACCAGCCTTTAAATTTCAGCTTATAAAATAATAATCTAAAAAGACTTTTATCAAAATGTATATCTTCATCTTTGGTAGGTGCTCAAGAATACCTGCACTATGCCTTAGATATTCATAAAAAAATCAAAAAATTTTATTTTAAAAACAAATAATTCCCTTTTAAAGCAATAAAAAAGGTTTGCAACCTTTTTTGTATGTATACACATACATATTTAAATTGTTTCTTCCAGGAAGTTTTCTGAGGCCATTTCTATCCCACTGTAATTTCACTTTTTCACTTCACAGGAAAAAAATGTTTATATTATCCACATCACACAATTTCTGTTAGCTTTTTTTTTCATTGTTTTTTGACATGCCTTGTTAACTTTAATTGATTTAAAATTCTCAACATATGTCAAAGTTGTCTGTGGTGAAGGAGGATGTGAGTCCTTAATTCAAAGTAATATTTTGTGGGTTAAGCTATTTATAATAACCTCCTTGGATCCTGAGCAGATTTTTAAAGAAAGAAGCCGTGTGTGGGTAGTTTATGGGACCTGCGGCTCAGGTGTTGTTAAATAATTATGTGTAAATGTTAACCCGTTCCTCTGTTCTTGAAGTGATTATAATACGGTTTCACAGGATACACGCTGTAAAATGACCACAGGTTTGTGGCTAGAACATTGACTGCACAGTCGTGTCTCTACATTTGTTGTTGCAAAACCTTCACAGTGACATTACAGTGACTCTGCATAAGTTTTAAAGTGTAGATGATGTGTCACACTGATCAACAGTCCTGCAGTTTGGGTGGTACTGGTATTCCTCAGTACCAGTGACTATTTTGGACTTCTTAATGGAAACAAATGGCCTGAGTAAGTAAAAAATTGCAGCCTATTACATTCTGGAGCTTTGAGTCAGTAGTTACAATTACTATAAAATGAAATTACAAAAATAAATTTGTTAATGGAAACATGGCTATTTGAAGAAGTTAACGCTTTTCGATAAAGCTTTTGCACTAGGGTGAGGTGGTAATGGTTTTTCAGGCATATCTAAACACTTTTTTCACATCGCTCCAGCTATGTGATCACTACAAGAGAAACCAACGAAGAAGACGATGACAGGGAGTAGCAAGAGGATGATGGTTTGCTTCTCACCCCTTTTAAAAACTTCACATAAGAAGTACAAAAGGCGTGGTGCTCCAATGCCTGAATAAGGCGCTGACTATGGGGGAATATTTCTGCCATAATTCGAGAGCACACATTTTCAGTCTGGAAGCAGGATTTTATGTTTTTTGTGCTAACATTTTCAGTTTGACAGCAAAACTTTGTGTCTTCCTTCTCAAAAGTTGTAATGCTTGTACTCAAAACTTCTGCTCTCTTTCAAATATTCACTGTGCTTTCTCAAACCTTTCTCCTCATCTCAAAACTTCTCTCTGCTCAGATCAAATCTCTCTGCTCGCGCTTGGAACAAAAAAGTACCATCGCCTAGCAACCTCTCTGCCAATAGAATGAGAGTGTTATACTGGGTGCGTTTGTTTACTGAAAGTGGGTGTGCCTGCGTGGCTACTATCAATTATAGAAGAAAAATTGACATCCCGTCTGATGGCTGAAGTAAGAATATATCATGTAACTGTTTACATCCATCTCTGCCATAAGTTTTAGTGACTTATTGGGTGACCAACCTTATTCATGTGTAATTTTAATTTTCTATTTAGTGAAAACATTAAATAGCATTCGTTTTGAAATTGAGAATGTCATGCTTCTTTGATATAACTTGCTGGAGTGCAAAAAATTGCAAAAAAATAAATAAAAAGGCGGAAAAGGTTTGGATAGATTGTCTTTTGGTTGTCCCAGTATCTCATATCCTGGCAATATTGCCAAGTATCTTTTCACTTCCTGGATGGGATCAGCTGTGGCACTTTTGGTCTGCCTGCCCACTTCGATGTTGCCAAAAGTGAACTAAAAACCAACTAATTAGCAGTTGAATTGGCATTTTTTGGTTTTTGAACTGAAAAAGATCGGAGATTCTTTTGGCAGGTGCATCCCGTGGACAGACAAGCTTCCTTAAAGACACGATTTATCTCGTCAGTGTTAATTCAAAATAGTTCCTGTTTAGGTCATGTCACTTTCTTATAGCGATATGTGCACCGACACGGGGTTTCACTCCATGAGCTTTGACACATTGGTGTTACTGGACCCTTCAATAGTCAGAACTGAAGCAAAAATGCTCTGAATACGTCAAGTATCTATACACTTTGAATTACATTCATTACCACTTTAAAATTTCTGGCAAGTGTGCTGGTTTGTTAGGTCTCCATGCTACTGCTGGTAGGCAACATTTTTCTTCCTCCTCATTAGAAGACAAATCACCAACAAATCTGCATTTTATGTTCTTCTATTCAAGTTGGAGACTTTGCAATCTCTACTTTCTTCTTTGATCATCATTGTGTCATGTACTCACTCTGACTCCACGGGTTTTGGGCAACATTTCCCTCTTTGGCAATTTTTAGAAGTGACTCAGCTTGTCTTCGTGTTGCTTTTTTGATATATTTTCTAACTTTCAGATATAAAATTAAAGCCTTTTAAACACAACATTTATATTGGAAAGGCATGAGGGGGAAGCAAGACTTTATTCTGGTCAAAGCAACAAAATTAATTGTAAATCATACAAAACTATTTTCAGCAGTGAGATATGAAAGACTAACCCTGATATAAATGCCTCCTCATAAAAATTTCTACATATTTACACACACATTATTGTTTTGTGACAGTAGAAGGCTGCACATGGCTTGCCACTTTCTCCCAAAAAGTCCAGTATTTCATCCTCTACTCTTTACTCAGTAGCATCAGTCTTTTCCTCTGTATGTGATGTTTGTGAAGGTAGACGTTGCTCCTTTGTAAAGAGGGTTGTGCCCCTGCAAAGAAAACACAAATTAGAAAATTATCATTTAGGTTTTAGAGAGAGAAGGTAGATTTGGAAAGGTTGAAACAGAAGGTTTAAATGACTAAAGAAGAAAAAAAAAAACTGTTAAACGCTCAGTGTGTGCTTTCACATCTTTCATTCTGTGACTTTAGTGATTCACTGAAAATTGAGGCTTGTGAGATTTGTGAGACCACAAAGAGGCCAATTACCAGAATAGGCTGATTAGCGTTGGCTAATTTAAACCCAGCCCTTCCTCTGACTGCCTTTTGTTCAGCTGGGAGTAACAGCAGGACACTAAATAATTAAAAAAACACCCTCAGAAAACAAGCAAATGGCTGAGTGTGTGGCCTTTTAGATGTTTTAGTCAGCAACCATAAATACTGTGCCACCATTCAGTGTTCTGCAGATGTGCTAATTCAGAAAAGCTGCTTTTCTGCACGCGCCACCCACCGTGTCCCATTTGGCCCGAGCGCGCTCCTCCTCGAATTTGGCGAACTCCCGCCTGTCATGGATGGTAACCAGCAGCTTCCAGATCAGCAGAGCGGCCAGGCCGAGGAACAAAATGGCTCCTGCCACCGACAGGAGCACCACCAAAATGTCCGGACCCTTGGGGCAGTCTGGGCGGAAGAGGAGGAAGAGATAAAAGAATGAATGGCGTGGAAACGCAAAGGAGGTCAGGAAGAGGAAGTGTGATATTACAAATATGTTTCCCCCATGTGTCACTGCGTCCGACTTTTAAGTTTGTTGCAAAGGACATATGTGCTGAACTTTTTAACTTTTTCCAGCAACATATTTCAGTATAATTTCTTTAAATCTAAGTTTTCTCTGGACTCATTAAAAGGTTTATTTGTCGATTAAGATATTTCCATGTGCATGCTTGCAATTATTTTATATTTAGTCATATTTAAATTATTTACAATTTCTAGGCTCTGGACTGTATAATAGTCTCAAGACTAAGTAATATAATAGCAATAATGGCACACTAATGCAAGAAGACATCGTCAATTATCAATCTATTGAACATTTAAACACTGGAACTGGGAGGCATTTTAAATATCCAAAATAAATAAAGAAAAACAACAAATAAAATGAATAATGAAGTCTCGGTAATCAAAATTATCTTTTAAAAAACGGCTAGTTTTTTAAAATCACCAGACTGAAGACTTTTATCATTCAGTTTTTGGTAAAAAGAGAGAAAAGAGAAAAATGATAAATCAAGCAAATGAAAATTATTGAGTTTCTTTTAATTTATAAATTTTTCTTTTAATTTATTGTTTATTGTGACAGGTCTAACAATATCACACATATATATGTATTTTTTTTAGTGAATTTATATTACTTATGGTTATATTTCTACTCATATTTAGCACCTTGTATGGAGTAGCTTGTCAACAAATATGCAATTTCCCTTTCAGGATCAATAAAGTGTGTCACAATATGTTTGGTTTGGATTTTATGAAAGAGTGAATAATTTTCAAGTTTAACAAATAAAAATCTAAGAAATTAAACACTCCTGTATAAAATCAAGCAACTTACTACTTTAGTTGTTAGTTTCAACTAACAACTAAAGTAGTAAGTTGCTTGATAAAAAGAAACCCATCTGTTCAATGAGGGCATCAGAAGTAACTCTGGATGAGCTGCAGAGAGTCACTGCTCAGGTGGGAGGCTTTATACCAGACCTTAATGAAGAGTGCCAAGTGTACCTACGTTCTATTAAAAAAACAACAACAAAAAAAACTTTATTGTTGCAGGTTTGTGTGACCTCACTTCCTTAGCTGCTCAACTGCTAACAGCCAGCTAGCAAGGTGAGTGAGATCAACTCAGAAAGGTAAGTTGATCCTTCTTCAACAAAAAAGAAAAACAAATGATTTGACCTGGGAAAAAAAATACTCACACTCTTTGGTTGCCTAGCAACAACTTGTTACATAACTTATGCAGGGAAAGTTTCAGTTTTTTAAGTATATTGAACATTAAAAATTACAAATAAAATGATTAATACAATAAATATGTTTTCAAAGGAGTGGGTAGAAGCAGAAACGTGTATTTTCTATCTTTTGCCAATGCATGGACTATTTTCTATTTGCGTTCTGAGTCAATTCTTGCTTATTGCTTTATGACAGTTGGACAGCACCAAAACCTTCAAAAACTGTTTTGTTTTTACTCATTGTTAGAGTTTTTTTAGTTTAATTTTTCCTCCTAATTATTACTGTTGTTCCTATTTGTTTTGGAAATTAATATAGTTTCAATTTAAATTGTATCATTTGGTTCTTGTCTCACTCTGTGGTTACCTAGCAACTAGCTCACTCACTCTTTGGTTACTTAGCAACAACTTGTTTTCATTCTAAGGACTATTTTCTCTGCATTTGAGTTATCTGAGTTTTTGCTTCATGAAGGTTGGACAGAACCAAAACCTTCAATAACTATTTTGTTATGACTAATTGTTAGATTTTTTCCCGTCCTAATTATTACGGTTGTTCCTATTTTTTTTTAAATATTATTATATTTTCAATCTAAATCGTATCTTTTGATTTGTTTCTTCATTCATATCCAACCTCCATTAAGAACAGTTCTTCCGATGCTTCTAGTTGTTAGTAATTTGTAACATTTTGAAGCTAAAGTCAGTGGCCTACTCCAATCACTCATTACACAAGCTGAAAGAAACTCATATTAAGTCCCCTAACATGAGCCTTGGAGTGGATACTGCAAACATGAAGAAGGCCTTCTAATCAAATGGGGAAAAATTGAGCCATTTGGGCTTCTTTAACATGTACAACAAAATCAACAACAGTTTTTGTCAAAGTCTAGGCCAATTAAGAGTCTTTGACAGAAACAAATGAATGGTTTGATACTTAATTTGCACGAATAACAGTTTCTTTAACAGAAACAAGAAGAACAGAGGAAGGGCTGCAGTGGAAAATACTGACATCTTAGAGCCGAGGCCACAGCTTTCCCTTCCCTCATTATGGTCTGGGAAAAAAAATGCAACAGGAATTTGATTTGAGGGGTTTCAAAACGGACTGACAGCGGTACTCATGAACATGGAGCATTCCTTCACCAGAGCGAAAGACGACTCGACTTGTTGCGTTATCGTGTGTGTTTTTCCTATCGTTCATCGTCCAGGGGAAACTTGCTATTTCAATTATCCACCAAATTCGTCTCTCAGTATTTCAGATGGAGGTAAAAGACTAAATACTGCTAAATTGTTTCCTGTTTTATCCCAACATCTCATTAAAAAAATTCCTTGGAAGTTTGTAAGCTCCTCAGAAAATCATCTTGACGCTTTTATTAACCCTCTGATTTTGTTGGCCTGCAGTTCCAGGCTTTAATGGCTCCTGGAAGATGTTTTCCTAACTTGTTCTGAGATGTTTGGCCAAACCAGAGAGGCAAAGACAATACAAGTTCAAGTCGTGTAAAAGTTCTCAAAATCTGTTGGTTTTGTATACTACCACCAACCGACTCAACAAGATCCAGATTATTTATCACAGAAGATGTTTGGACTTAAATTTGGACTCAACTCAAATGAGATACGATGCTTTAAACAGTTGGATTTTAATGCATTATGATGACCAAACCGCAGGCTAGTTGGATGTAGCATCAGCAAGATTTAACTGGATATTCTACACCTGTTCAGGTAGCGAGTCAAAAAAACAGTTTCTTTTATGGATAAAGACATTTCAAGTTTCACTATTTTGGGGTGCAGGTTTTTTGGGAACAACATGGAGTCGTCTGCAAATGGCAGTTTAACCTTTCCACAGAGCTAGATAGCTAACTATCAATTAACTGCAATAATTCGGTGCGGGAAAACACCTTTGAGGAATCATAATGGCCTGATCATTAATTATCTTACCATTTTTTCATTCAGTTTGATCACTTTTTGAGATATTCATCGTTATAGCATTTAGAGATTAACTTAATATTAAAACTTATGTTGGGAATAAAATGAAGAAGAAAGCAAAAATGGAAAAACATAAAAAAAAAAAAAATTAATTAATTAAAAAATACAGTTTACTCAGAAGAAAAAGTCCAGTTTGTAACTAATATTTAATTTTTTTTTTCACAAAAAATAGATACCAATAAGTAGCACTGTAACAGATTCAATTGAAATGTTTATGTGCTTGTTCCCTTAAGCCTACAAAGCTACGATTCATTATCTTGGCATTACCAAGTTGTTTAAAAGCACACAAATGTTACTGCCTGTAAATTTCTTCAATATTTTCTAAAGAAAATAAAAGTAAATATGATGCTATTTAAAGCTGCAGTTCGTAACTTTTTATGAGATAGATAAGTCAAGCTCCTTTTCACAGTGGTAACTGCAGAAATACACCACTCGGTCATAAACAACCAATCAGAACCATGAAGAGCTTCTTAGTGCTGTCAATCATGCTTGTGCATGTGCTGCTCAAATGCTCCCCTTTGCTCTCTGCTAGGCTACAGCTTCTTCCACAGATGGGTAAAAGTTTTTCTGGGACGTAAATTGTTTCTCTGGCATTAGCACACTAAGCTGTACGTTTACAAGGTTGATTGACAGCGCTAAGATCTTCTTTCTGGCACTGGTTGGTTGTTTTTGACTGGCCGTTTGCATTTCTTCAAACGGCTTTAGGAAGAGGTGGAGGAGCTGATTATCTGTATTATAACATACTGTCAAGACATTTTTAACAAATATGTATAAAACATCCATTTTGTAAAAGTTACAGATTACAGCTTTAATAAATAATAAGTAAAAATTATTTTGTTAATCCTACTGGTCTGAAAATGAATCTTTTTTAGTCGTATATATATATGTGCTTACTCTAATCCTCTAAAGTACTCACTTTAAAACAACTTTTTGGACATTATTTTAAAGAAGTATGTGTCTTATTGTACTAAACTGTTTTGGAAATCAAACTGCATGCGTGTGTGAGAATGTGCTTTCATACAAAACAAATGCAGCTTGTTTGCAGCACCTTTGAGTTACCTGCAAACTTTTACGGCAAACTTCAAAGCACTTTTCTTCTTCCCTTCCTCCTCTGGTTTTTGCTTTGCTGCGTCCGACTCGTCAGCTTTTGATCCCATTAATCACCCCTCTAACAGCTCAAACGCATCCAACTAAGTACTTCAAGATCATCTCTCCAGACTCGTTTATTTACTCTCATTATTTTATTCAGTTGTTGCCTTTCTTTGGCTCTCTCGGTTTGCTCTCTAGTCCCGCTGTCCTCTTGAAAATGTGTAAAGTCAGCAGTTTCCTAGAGGAGCAGGGCTGCTGTTTACAGCCCTGTTTGACACAGCAGGGTGCACCTGTGTTCAAGGCAACTTCCAGGGGTGCTTCTCTACCCACTCCTGTCTAAATTAAATACACACATTCATTAAAGCGAAAGTCCGAAGGACAGAGTTTCTGAGCGTTAATGATCACTAAAAGCATGTTTTACACCAACCGCTCTCTTTTCAAGCAGGCATCAGTAAGCCTGGATGAAGATAAACTATTTAAAAATATGAATAATGCTGCTGCATTGGTGGTTATTCAACATGCGTTGAATTTTTACATTTATATCCAATTTATTATGCACATAACCTGAACCAGATGAAGAAAATGAATAGCTTAAGCTACTGCATTTCATATTTATAGTCTTTTGGAGGCTGTAAATGTGGCTTAATTGTATTGCATCAATGTTAAATTGCTGTTTTTATTATGCACAAGGCAACCGGAGCTTTTAGGTTTTTATTTTTTTATTTATACTTCATCATTTTGATTTTAACAATTGATAAGATTAAAAAAAAAAAATCTTGTAAAGCTCTTAAATGTTGATTCATTTGATTAATTCTCTTAAATATATCAACTAAAATTAACTTGCTGACTATAGTAAGTTGCAGCCAGGAATATTTTTTGAAGTTACAACACCTAATAAATTAAATTATAATGCCAAATACTGTACTCTGACAATAGATTTTACATTTAAGTAATTTTTCATTGTTCAAAAGCAAATCGTGAGAACTGTGCTTTAAGCTATTCAGAGATAAAGTTAGGGCTTAAAATTAAACATTTAAGTTTTGGGACTTTGTAAATCTTCAAATGTCTTAAAATTATATATAAAGAAAAATTTCCTGTAAATAAGCTAACAATATTTGGAAAATATTTGTCTTTGATTTTGAGATCCTCCATTTTTTTATGTTCTTTTTATTCATTTTATTATTTGATTAATTTTTTATTTTTTATTTCTTTCATTATTTTTGCATTTATTCTTCTCATTATTATTGTTATTTATTTATTATATTTAGCATTTGATCCTATTTTTAAAGTTCGCCATGACATCATTGTCCTTAGCCATGACATCATTGTCCTTAGCCATGACATCATTGTCCTGCTTCCCAAAATTGCTCGGAAGCGTAGAAATCTTACTGTATGTAAACTTCTGACTCTAAAAAAAAGTAATGCAAAAAGCTTAAAAAGAAAATCAGCTTCGTATTGTGCCATTTGGCAAATTTAAAATAATTTAGCTAATCCTAAATTATACAAAAAAGGAAAAGTTTGGTTTGATTTTATGTTTCAGTCAATACATATAAACAGTTGGTTTCAGCTTCATCTAAAATGTTTGGAAACATTTTCTTGCTGCCCTCTCCAGCAGGGTGGGCGCGTGCTGCTTACCCGGCTCTTTGACCACAAACAGGATGGATTTGCCGCTGGCGTCCTCGTAGTACTGGAAATGCTCCACGCAGTCGTTTTCGTCTTTATACGAGCAGTTTACCGCGTTCGTGTCATGGAGAACTGTGTGGAAAAAGTCAGTTTGTACCTGTGTTCTTAGCTAAACAAATACAATTGTCACAAACACAACTAGAAATTAGGCTGCTAAAGATGAAATACAGCACCTTTTACAAACAATTTGCATTTTTACCAAATACATTGCAATGTGCATTTAAAAAAATGTAGATGTCCTGACAATGCATTGGTACAATAAGCCAAAGAGTGCTAACTTTAAGCTAATATTTGAGAGCTTTCTCTCAGATTTCACACTGTTGCTTCTAGTGATCATTCTAAAAACTATTTCTGATATATTTTGAAATTTTCTAAGGGTGTTGTCACCCCTGATACTTTGGTGGACTCGGTTATTTTTTCAGCTGCTGTGGTTCGCTGTTCCCCTCCTCGCCTGTAGTGGCGCTGCACCAAAAACTCTTGAGGTAAACGACACAAAAATCTATGAAGAAGACATGAGCGCAACTTCTTCCTTCACCAAATGTAAACAAAAATGAAGTGGCATCAGATTTTAGTGGTTGTTTTTCTCTTGGTGAAAGACAACAAGCCATTTCTCCTGCTAGCAATACGCCACACGCCAAACTCAAGGCCCGGGGTCCAAATCTGGCCCGCCAGAAAGTTCTATGTGGCCCAGAAGGACATGTACATAGAACCTTGAGAATAATCATTATATGCTTAACTAATATTTTATGAAATAAATGAAAGCAGTTTTCAATGGAAGAGGATTATCGAGACAGAAAAAAAAAAATTTCCTCAGAATTTACCAGAATTATTCTGACTTTAATCTTATAAGATCAAAAGTTAGAATTCTGGGGGAACAAATGTGAGAACAACAGTCTGAATTCTAAAAAAAAAAACAAAAACAAAAAAAAACCCGAATTATGGAAAAAGTAAAAAATTTTTTTTTTTTTCAAAATTCTCAGAATTCAGGCTTTTGACCTCACAAGACTAAAGCCAGAATATTTGTATTTTTCCACTGGCCATAATCTTCTTCTGTGTCTGCCACTTGGTGTCAATGTAATGATGTTTGGTGTTATTTAACGTTAAGAAATACTCATCAAATGCAGAGGTGGCTACTTATTCATATTTTAGAGATTTGTTACTGAGTTTCATAGATAAATTTTACCACACCGGACCCTTTGAGGACGTTCTTAATCTTGATATGGCCCAAATAAAGATGAGTTTAACATCCCTGCATTAGACTAGTGTGTTTGTTTTGGTTGTAATTACCCAGAATGCCATGCGTTATTGCCCACTTCCTGCTCTTGGTCCACTTGAATTCACATATGCACCAGAGTTCACTTTTATCAGGCTTTTAGGAGGACCAGAGTTTGCTTTTTTGGTCCGCATCAGAGTTTGATAATATTGATATTATTGATAACGTTAATGTTTTACCAATATGCGTTTGATCAGCTTACCTATTTCATCTACAAGCACAATCTCATCCTTGCAGATTCGACTGCAGGTGTTATCGTCATGCAGCTTTCCCCTTTTGAAATGTTTACACTCCACGCACTCTCTGTAATGACAACAAACATAATCAATGCCATTTTATCACAAGTAACAATTATAACCACCCAGATGTTTTGATTTAAGCAGCAGCGCATGGAAACATGCGCATATTTATGCTCACTTCTTCATGGTACAGGCGTCTGGGCAGGTGGGGCACTTGTCACATGTGACCCCATAGGCCCCCGGCTGGGTGCACTCGCAGACCCCACAGACGCACTGGCCCCTGCCGCTGCAAAGCAGACCCAGGTTGGACATGCAGGTGTCCGTGCGTCGGGAGCAGTTACAGTTCTCACCCTGCCAGTCTGGCGCACACTGGCAGAAACCGCAGTTACACACTCCATGGCCTGAAATGGGGAGAAAACGTCATTTTCTGATAAGCTACTGTAGCACATGGGATATAGTATTATAGCCAAAAGTAAAGAGGGGAAGGAACAAAGAAGACATGAGTGTGATAAGTTATGGGTGTGAAGAAAGAAGTGTTGAGTGGCTTTGATAGATGTAATCTGGATAACATATAGAAAACAATTTGCTTATTTTAAACAACTTTCGGAATTACCTGTTTATGGTCTCTGTCACTTTAAATCCAAATAAGCGGCTGATGGCCATGTTCTCCAAGTTCAATATATACACTCGTACGTTAAAATAGCTGGAGACAGACGCCTAACTATACAACCGTACATCTTTGAAAAGCAGGAATGGAGCCTCCTGCACAACCAACAAGAATGCAGCGAGTCAACAACAAAACACTTGTCTTTTCCAGCAGCCATTGTATAGAGCATACAGTGGTAAAACCAGCTGACCAAAGGTGCTGGACCTCTGCTTGAGTTCCTAAGTGATGGGCTGGGTTTGGTTGAGGTTGCTAGCTAACGTCTCAGGGTCAAAAAACATCAACATAGTGCCAAAAAAAAACAGCTTGTTGGTTTTTTAAAGCGTTTGGGCTTTTGGACAAAATATGAATTTTGAATAATAAGTCAATTTTAAAACATAATTAAAAATGGCTCCTTTCTTCACTTCAATGTAAATATTATGAACCTCGAGTTCTTGCCTTAACTCTCAGAAGTGCTGTGGGTGAATTAGTCAGAATTCTAAGAAAAAGACAGAATTTTTGTAAACAAAGTCAAAATACTGAGAAAAAAATTCTCAATTCTGAGAAAAACACCAGAATAAAAAAATTTTAAAAAAAGTCAAAATTCTCAGAATTCTGACTTTTGACCTCACAAGACTAAAGCCAGAATTCTTTTATTTTTCCACTGGTCATAATCTTTTTCTGTAGTTTTTATATGTATTCTGCCAAATGATGTCAATGTAATAATGTTTGGTATTATTTAACTTTAAGAAGCACTCATCGAGGTTTATTTATGAGTTTTATTAATACTTTTGACCACAACCGGCCTTTTGAGGACATTCATAATCTTCATGAGGCTCAAAATAAAAATGTGTTTGACATTCCTGTTTTATAAGATTGTATAAATATAATTTTTGGGTTCTTTATATTTATGTTCAACAACCACAGGCTTGTTGAAACAAACTATCAAATGTGACATTAATGACATTTTAGTAATTTTTAGTGATTTTCTGGACTGGAAAGGCTCCTGACTGGACAGAAGGAGTGTTTTGTTGAGGTTTCTAAAACCGCTTAACGTTAAAGCTCGTTCCATTGACTGGCCGAGACATCTTTTTATTTCTGGAGGAATGATTCATTACATAAGTGGGTAAAATTGTGCACATCATCGCCTTGTTGGAACTCCATATATATCCATGTGTGCACGCGAGTGCCAATCTGAGTGACGGTGCAGAAAACATTGTGGTGCGCGGCCGCAGAAAACAATGTCCAGATGAACAATGAGACAGGAAGCAGCTTGGGACAGCGTGACTGGATAAAAAAATTATCCCCCAACAAGCTGTTATTACCACTCAACCGCAGAGCTGATGTCTTTTAATTTAGCCTTTCTGTGGCAGAGTCCAAACGTCTCTCACTTTAAATGAGGCATCTGAAGACAAAGACACAGCATGTTCTGCAGAGACCCAGTCTCTGAACACTTCCAGTCCTCTTACACACATGGTCCTTCTCTGACCAAACATGGATTTATTTTTAGCCTCATTACACCACAAAAGCCCATGAGTAAGCAGAAAGGTATTTTCATGTTACTCTACAGACTTTTGGGAATACAGCGAACGTTTCTGGGTGAGAGCAGCAAAGGTGGGGAGAGTCAGAGCGATACATGAGCTCTGATGATGTAATGGAGGACTGGTCAGTGGTTGCTGCCAAAGCTTTGCGCTACATCTCTTCTAGTCACGTCACGGATCCTGACCGATTTTCATCTTCAATACAAATCTTTGGCACTGAGACAGAAAGTTTCAACAGGGTCATAACAGTGTTAAAAGCACTTTCAGGCTTGTTCTTTATTTGTAGGTAGAATCTGGAATTGATTAGGCTTTTAACAAGTTCTTTAAACGGCTCATTTTTTTCATACTGGATCATAACTCCACATGAATCTTTAGGATCTTCTCTAGTCAAAATTGTACATAAATAAAACATACATGTAGAGCCCACATTAATATTTGGCTGAATGTCTCTGACTTTTTGTTGCCATCAATAAGCTTTTGGCATAAAATGGATTGCTATACAACTACGACACTTTTGTTTGATTGGTAGAGTTTCTTTAAAATGGTTTATCCCCAAATATTCAAATGGGTTGAATTCAGGGCTCCCAATAATCCCTTTGGGAGGTTTAAGGTAATATATAGACAATTTCTTTTGCCCAGTTTCCAACAATTTGACCCAAATTATCACCTATAAATGAAAGAACATTTGTAAGAATGTTTAGAAAAACCCCAGAAAACTGAGTCACCGACCACAGGGAAGCCATTCCTGCGATCATGAGAAGGCTGACCATGAAATACGCCGCAGCAATTATTGTTGGAACAATATTATTGAGCAGCAAGGTGGCTGTTGAACCCAACAGGGCAATGACCACAAACAGACACCAGAACTGGTTTGGGACAGGATAGATCAGGAAAACCCCCATAGAAAACGTATGGACTTGGCATAAAAGCAAAATTCAATTAATTGAAGAGAAACCCAGAACAGTATCCAGAACTCTGCAGGTCCCACCTGCCCCTGTACATGTTTGTGTTCGGTCCAAACCACTGCAGACCAAAGAAAAGCAAATGTCTGTTGCCAATAAAAAAACAATGAAAAATAAAAAAAATCTCTCCAAGATTCTATGGACTCACAATGCAAAAATGTCACATTGTGCTGCTTCTTGTATAAAACTTCATCAGCTTTTCAAAATTAAACATCATACCAACAACCAGGCAGGGTGGTGGTAGTGTTATGGTTTGAGCCAACTTCTTTTGTTTCAGGATCTCGGTAACTTGTTGCCGTGTGCAATGGGACTAAAAAAAACAAACATGACTGTAAGTGTGAATGGGTCAAAAAATTATGTTTCTTTAGTGGCCTAATCAAAGGCTGAACTTCAATCCAGTTAAAGTGATGTGGCATGACCTAAAACAAACCGTTCGTGGTTTAAATTCTCCTGATATGGCTGAATTAAACTCAATGCTGAATCTTAAATGATTTTGATTGGTAATGATCTTTAAACAGCTGCATCTCACAATGAAAATTTAAATTATTAACATCTCCAATGTAAAATAATACGTTTCTATTCGATTAAACGTCAATATTTTTGTGCATCACTTAACGAGGAGGCTAAATTGCTCTCAACTTCTGCATAGAAATCTTCACAAATGTAAGGGTCACCTCTGGCAGAAGAAAACTTTCTTTAGGGGAGCTGAACGTTTTCTGTGCTGGAACTTCTACAAAAGCTTTGCACGACTGACCAAAGAAAAACACACATGGTGCCTACACCATGGCACATGTTTATTGTGTGTGGAGCCTGTGTCCTGCGCAGAAGGAGAAAGTTGTTATTGCGTGTAATCCTTCCCAGATGAGGAGAGTGGGAGGTGGCACGTCGGCACGGTAAAAGGGACTGTCAGCCTTGAAACTACTGTAAACACAGGAAACTTCACCACAACCACACACAAAATCCACTGTGGTCAATGGATCATTTTATGCACTTTAACCATTTAAAAATACATTCTGTAACAAGGTTTTAATTTTAAATTATACTTAAATGCATCCTGCATTTACTTAGACTTATATTTTTTTACATACACATGATTGAGAACTGAAGGAGTAAATGTTATATCAGTTCCAGCAGGTTCAGTTGGTGTTTATTAAAATCCAAATAATTTCTCCAAAACTTGAGAATATGAGACAATGGGACATAAATATGCTTCTAATCTCTGCAGAGACTTTAACTAATAATGTCTTCTTTGGTCAGTTTCCACTAAAACGTATATTTAAAAAAAACAAAAAACTCCAAGAAGCTTCGGCATAAAACAATGGATCAATTTGAAAAAGTTCCCCTTATCCACTATTATCCACTGCTGTTTTTTGGCAGTAAGTTGATGTTTTTTGGTATGTGGAAAATGAGCCATTTCAAAAACTTTTGGAATGTGATGTCACAATTCAGTAGGCACCGCCCGTCACCTAGCAACCCAGTGGAACTTAGTCTGTAACCAGTGATGGCATAGTTACTTTGAAAAAGTAACTTTAATCACATAACTGATTACTCCTTGAAAAAGTAACTTTGATTACTGACTACTTAATTTGCGGCTCCACAATTCAGATGGCTGCACAGATTTGTAGCACTTATCTTAATATTAATAATTATAATGGGGTTTAGTTTCACATCTTTTCACATTTATTGCGGTTTTCTGTAGCGCAACGTGAAGCTCGACGTAATTCACATATTAACTTGACATTAACAAAGACAGATCAGACGGGAAATGATGGACAGGGAGAGCCTGACTAAAACTGCCTTAATGACAGACTTAATGACTAGGATTTATTATGAATCTCTGCTTATTTCCAAGCCCAAATGAGCAACTTCACTTTCAAAAACGAGCCCAAAAGGGCACAACCCGCAACTCATTACATTTGCAAGCGTCTTTTTAAAAAAAAAAAAAAAAAAAACGAGCTCAAAGGCGCTTATAATAATCAGACTTGGCGACAGAAACTCAAAATAGTTCCTGTTTTTCCACCAACAAAATGCGCATCTCCCTCCATTGTTTACATTTCTGTCGCTGCTGATGCTGTCGCATAGAAACGGCGATCACTCGACAAGAAGCCCAGAGGAAATACAATTAAATTCCAAAAGATAATAGTAACGCACAGTGACGCAAAGTGATTTCGATACGTAACTGTAGTCTGATTACTGGATTTGAAATAGAAAGGCGTTAGATTATTTGCTACTGAAAAAAGTGGTCCGATGTCAGTAACGTGTTACTGACATCACTGTCTGTAACCTAGCAACCCAAACCGAGCTCCAGCTTATTTTTACTTAAAGTGACAAGAGGCCTAAAAAACAGCTCATACAGAAAGGAGCTCATAATAGGCAGACCTGATCAAAAAAAATCTCAGTGTCCAAGAATGATTTTGTTAAAAATATGTAATAAACATGTTTTGTATATCCCAAAGACCAATCCTAACATGTCCAAGGATAGTTCACTTTGATACTTCATAATGAAAATGCTTATCATACATTTATTAAAGTATAATCTTTAGACTGAAAGGCAAAAAACCCATTTCTCCCAGTATTCTGCTGCAGGTCATTGCACCTTACCTGAGCACAGCTCTCCTTTGTATCGCAGGCAGTTGAAGTCATCACACTCACACAGCTTCCCCCACACCTTTCCGAAGTCGCTGCTGTGGCACACACACTGGCCGCACACGCAGTCGCCGCGGCCGCTGCAGACGGGTCCTCCGGATCCCGCCGGCCCGCTGCAGCGGTCCTGCTCCATGGGGTTGTAGTCGCCCTCTGCGCACTCGCAGTACGGCCCCAACCTGCCCGGGTGGCACAGGCACATGCCGCACTCGTAGGTACCGTTCCCGTTGCTACATTTGGGGCTGTTCAGCTGGGCTTTGCTCTGGCACTTGCAGTCACACTCAAAGGTGACAGTGATGGTGAGGGAGTCCTTGAAGCCGACTGGTTTGATGATGAAGGTCTTCTTCTTTTGCCTGGGACAGCCTCGAGCGCGGGCCTCTACGCTGAACGAGACCTGGAGAACAGGAAGATTGATGTTCACTAAAAGCTGCAGAATGTAAAATATGTTATTTACATATTTGTTAAAACTGTAACTGTGTTTGTTATGAGATTGTCTTCCTCCACCTCGTCCCTGAGCCATTATTGGCATCTCAAGAAATGAAAAAACAACAAAAAAAAAGCAATCAGAGCCAGAAGGCGGGTCTTAGTGCTGTCAATCACACTTAAGTACTTGCTGCCAAATGTGCTAATGGCGGAGAAACAACTTACTGCTACAAAAAAACGGTTTATCTGCCGTCACTGGTGGCTATGCTAACTAGCATAAGCATTAATGACATGCTATGCTAGCTGAGCAGCACCACACTGAGAGTGATTGATAGCGCTATGACCCGCCTCTTGGTTCTGATTGGTTGATTCTAGCTAGCAATTGGAGAAGGCAGACAAGCTCATACTGCACTATCACAACATTTTTTGTAAAAGATATATTCTGTAGCTTTAAAGTGTGACAAACATGATAAAAACACTTCCATAATTTAGAGAGATGGACTTCTGCGCTTCACTTGTGCGTACACAAACGCTTCTACTAATAAATATTTCTCACTGCAGGAGTGTCACTGTTTTCTGTAGTAATTTGGTCAAAAGCCGACGCCATCTTGTCATGTAATGAGGGTAAGTCAAAACATAAACAACCGGGGCTGAGTGTACAATTTAAAGTAGTTTGTGAGAAACATTTTATTATTAAAAGCTCTTGAGTACACAGAAATAAGGACGGCACATCTCTTTAGAAAAGTGGTCTTATGGTGAGGGTTAGGGTCAGACACTTTAACTGCCGCCATTTTTCACCATTATCAAATCAATTTCATAAGAAAATATTTTGAAGGGAATGCGAAGAATGCAAAGAAAAGCACAGAGTTAAAGGAGTTGCTCTGCATCTATATCTGGTAGATGTCCAAAAGCGGGCAGTAACTACATCTGGAGAGAGATCCAAATATGGAAATATGATCAGAGGCAGGAAGAAAAGAAAATATGTGGAGAACAGAATGTGTCACTTTGACTCAGGCAAGAACAACAGAGACTAAAATGTAAGTAAATAAGAAAGTAGCAAGGTAAACTTTGAAAGCAGGCATTTAAATCCTGTATATTAGCCCAAAAAGGAAAATAATCCAGGAAACTCAGGCTGTTGATCTGTTCCCTAAAGCGTTTGCTTTTGTGACAGGATGAGGAAGGAAAAGGAGAAATGAACTTTTAAATAGATATAGACGGAAACTATAAGAGAATGGAAATATAAGAAAAAAAATTCCACAATGATGGGGAAAATAGCAAAGAGAACTACTTAAATTATAAATATACTTTTGGTGGGTTTTTTTTATCATGAAGTCTGGATAATGTCTGAAAGACTCGGGTCGGTATGAGCTGCTCTTGATATGACAAACACTAGCAAGAATACCAGAGTTCTGAAGTAGCATTTAGTTATTATTTACTTTTTTATACAGGTTTTAGAATATACAAGTTTTACATTTTCTTTCAAATGCTTAGAGTACTAAATATTTCAACTTTTTGTCATTCTGCTCTTTATAGTACAATGGCAAATTAAGACTTTGACAGGTAGAAAAAAAAATAGTACATTTCTGCCGGAAAACTAAAAATGTTTTAGAAAACAAGTTGATAATTTTCTAGAAAACCCCCCAGAAATCCATTGTTATTTTATATATTTAAGGTGAAAAAAATTTCATTTATGTCTTTTACATTCAGAAAACAAGATTTGTTTCTTCTTTTGATGGATTTAATTTACTTAATATGAAAACAAGTTCAGTTTTTGTGTTGGTTTTACAGGCTATTTCCTGAATATTTTGACTAAAATCAATTCTATTATTAAAGACATTATTCATTTTACTGTTTTTTGTTGCTTTTTTTGCATAGAGACAATGTACAACATTTTATTAACCTTTTAAAAGAAAAGATACACAGTAGTGTACAGCTCATTTTCACTTGCTCAAATGTTTATACAAGTTATCAATTGGTGAAATATAATAATTAATTTAATACATATCCAATAATTTATTATTTCACTAAAACCAAGCAAACCAATCAAACTAGAATCCTACAGACAGTTCATAAAAATATTTCTTTACCTAAATGCAAAACTGTTTATTTATTAGCTTATTTTTTGCCAAATATGCAAACATTTTACAACTATTACATGATAAAACATCCATCCATCCATCCATAAATCCATCCATCCATCCATCCATCCATCCATCCATCCATCCATCCATCCATCCATCCATCCATCCATCCATCCATCCA
>CAEGAD010009770.1:0-30579 GCA_903067055.1 Poeciliopsis paucimaculata
ACACTAACACAGCTAGCTACTAACAGTAACACAGCTAGCTACTAACGCCAACACAGCTAGCTAGAGCTAGCTACTAACACTAACACAGCTAGCTACTAACAGTAACACAGCTAGCTACTAACGCCAACACAGCTAGCTAGAGCTAGCTACTAACACTAACACAGCTAGCTACTAACAGTAACACAGCTAGCTACTAACGCCAACACAGCTAGCTAGAGCTAGCTACTAATGCTAACACAGCTAGCTACTAACACTAACACAGCTAGCTACTAACGCCAACACAGCTAGCTACTAACGCTAGCTGTGCTAATGCTAGCGTTTACGTAAACGGCAACCGCAAATAAACTCTTTAACTAATTTCTCGAAGCTTTTTTGAACTTTAGCCTTTCTAAAAGAAAGTCAACATATTTTGTGAGTATTTGTGTAATGTTTCAGTTAAACTTCTTTGTTTTTCGGCCTCATGTAGCCAACTGAACCCAGAACGTTCTGCTCTCCTGGTTCTTGATCCGTGGGGCTCAAATGTTTGGCGTTAAAGTTATGCAGGTGCCTTTATTCTGGGTTTTATTGTGTCAGACTTGTTTTGCTGTAGATGTGCAGATACGAGCCTCACAATAAACTATAGAAAGTTATCAGTGTTTTCTCAGCGCAGAAATGAAACAATAATCCCTCCTTGCAGGAGAAACTCAAACAGGGAGCAGCTCCTCCTCCTCCTGTGTGCAGGAATGGGGAGGGCAAGAAGTTAAAAAGAGTCCACCTCTGGGCCATTGTTCTAGTTCTGGAGTTCTGGAGACGGGTCGGGACGCGGCTGCTGCGCTGCTGGTACCGGACGGCGGTCTGTCGTTATGACGGGCTCCGGTCCGAAGCTGGGCGTCCTGCTGCTTGTGGCGGTTCTGCTGCAGACGGTGGTCGTCACCATCACGGTGCTGCACTTCACCTCGGCTCTGAACTCGGTGAGGAAACTGGGGGAAAGATGCGGTCTGATGGGTTTTGTTTGCGCACAGCGCGCCTTGTGCGTCAAACTGATGCTGGTGCAACAGATTCTGCGTTTTCTACAAACTCTTGCAAGATATCTGTTTTAAAAAACTATACTTTTTTTCTACAAACGTTTCTATTTTTATAAGATAGACGTTTTAAACCATGCATGTTCATGTTAAACCTGTGCAAACACTTGCGCAGAGGTGACAGGAAGGTTTGGAGGTAGACTGCAGCCGTTTTAATGAGTCTCTGCAGGGCATGCGTGCTTCTTCTGCTAACCTGGATTTATTCCAGAGAGACTCCTGGTCTGTGTTTACAGCAATTAATCATTAACTCACATAAAATGGAGCAGCAATAAGTGGGAAATGAAACATAAACAGATAAGAAGTAAAGAACGGGACACCTGCCAGGAAACTTTTATGTTGACTCAGGTTTTTAGGAAAACAGAGATTGCCTCCTTTTTAAGCAATGAATGAGGTGAACTATCAGGAAAATTGCTTTGAAATTGTTGTATTTTTGTCTGCACAGATGAAAGAGACGTTCGCCAGGAGCAGCGTTTCCTGTCTGACAGGCTCCAACCTGCAGAGTATCACTGCTGCAAGAGGAGATCCATGCTGGCAGGTGACCCAGCAGCTTCACCTGCTCATCCAAAAGGTATCACACCTGGCTCTTATCTGGCAACCGAGCAACACAGCAACGCGTGTTGGTCAGCAGATCACCCACAGATTGTTCTCAACATGTTTTTACTCGAGTAAAATTGAAAACATGCTCCTTAGAAACACTTTAAATGTCTGATAATAACATTTTGTGATATTAAATAGACAGAAAAATGGACCAATTTCATCACTTTAAAGATGAAATTGAAAAGTAAACCAAAAACACAATAACATAAAATAATCTGAGCAGAAGAAACATTTTCCAAATAAAATTTTCCAGAATAAAACTAATAGATGTTTAAAATATGTCATGTATGATAAATTGTCCCAGAATTTACTGCGATAAATGATAATATTGTTGTTTTGAGAATATTTTCAAGTAATTTAATGATAATGCCATAATAATAATAATAATAATAATAATAATAATAATGCAAGAACAGGAAAACATTGTAACTATCCCAAATAAATAAACAAATTAAATGATAATTAAGATGAGCTCAATAATTTCCATTTGCATAATTTATTGTTTTTCTATTTTTTTACAAAAATTTGGATGATGAAACTTGGAGATTTGGACTCAACTAGTGAGAATTTTTTTAATTCATTTTATTTTTTGTTTCTGTTGTTTTGTTTAGGATTTTTAAAATACCTTCCAGTTGCAATGTGTAAAAGTTTATCAGAATTAGAAGTTTATTGAGAATGTATTCTTACATTATTACTCCTTTATGACCATTAAATTGCTTGAAAATGGTCTCCAAACAACAATATTATTGTTTATTGCAATAACTTCTGGGACAATTTGTTGGTAAACAATCGTGACAGGCTTAGTTAACGATACTACTAAAGTAAATGTAAAAAAATACATTGTAGTAAAACTTCTTTTTCCAAAACGTCGCTCCAATAAATGTAGCTTCAACCCTCCTTTGTTGATTAGTTTCAACACTTTTTGGTCAAAATTCAAAATTGCCCTGAAAATTACGACTCCAAGAAGCTACTTTTATCCGCCGTTGCTATTTCTTCTTTCATTTCAACCTTTTGATATGAACAAAAAGAAAAAAACTCCAACTGTTGCAATAATTTGGTTCATTCTTTATGTTTTGGATAAGCTGAGAACAATGAAAGCTCCTCTAACAGAGCGGAGGACAGGTAGTTATCCTTATTAATATGATTATCAGGGGCTTCCTGTGAACAGAGGCCGAAATGATCCAAATCTCTGTCAGTCGCACAATGAGCTCCTTCATAGATGTGATGTGATCCTCTGCGGTTTAATCAGCGCAGGAATGCATTCACCTGCTCCAACACACGCACACACACACACACACGCACACACACACACACACACACTGAGTTTCTTCATTTCACTGTTCATATCTGTATATTTTCCTCCTTCTCAGGCTTTGCTGCTTTCTTTAATAACTTAAGTTGGTTGTTTTATCAGTTGTAGTTTGAATAAATTGACCTACAAGTATGGAGAATTCCTTAAAATTACAGTTCCTCACGAGAAATCATGCAAAAATGCTAAAAGCTCACAATTAAAACTCGATGGTGTTCCAAGGCTTAAAACAAATCCAACACGACTTTAATTTCACATCTTGAACTATTGCATTTAAGCTGCAGTACTTTTAAATAAAAAAGTGTTTTTTACATTTTTGTTAAATATGAGACAGGTAATCTGAAAACAACCAATCAGAGCCAAGAGGAGGGTCTTAATGCTGTCAATCATTCTCATGTATTTCAATGGAGTAATGGTGGAAAAACTTTAAACTTGCATTTTGCAAATGCAGGTCAGTTTTTTATGTCACTTTTGGAGTGATGGCTTCTTCCTCCTGTCAGCCCGTATTTTCACAAAGTATTTCACTTTTATTTTGTGTTTTATTCACACATTTTACACTGAAACATGTCCAAAGAGTCTGTTTCCTTTCTAAATGTCATGATGGATGGATTTTTATTTAGATCTTTCAGACTGTTTCTTTGTAATCTGTCCAGAAATTTTTCTCCAAATGAGTCAAATTTTTGCTTGCAGAATTAATTGCTATATTTATTCGTATTAAGCCCCAAATTACATTGATACCTCCAAATAAAGCCATGCATATCAACATTTCAGAAAGTTAAAATGTAATAAAAGACTTTCATTGATTGAAACAAGAATGAAAAAGCTCAAATATTAAATCTAATCTTGCGTTTTTTCTAAATTCAGTTTCGCTTTTCATCAGTTTGGTTGCAGCTGCTGATAAACTGAGCAAAGGAACGTATAACACGAGGAAGCAGCGAGCGATCGGTTTACAGGAACACGAAAGCTCCTTGTTATTCAGCGAAAGAAGCTTCCTGGTCGTGGTGTCAGCACATTTCCAGGGTCAAACAGCCGCCTGTCAGGCAGAGCCGACTGTTTTCACTGCAGATAAGGCTTAAAGTTGCAGGTCATGTTGTTGTTCTGCACTGTGTAACACGATGGGATGCCTCAGGGCTTGTTAAAGTGAGATGCGTCAGAGAAAAACGCTGTTGAGTTTGTGAAGGTACTGAAGGAACCAGCAAAGCACCGAACACACATCTGTGTGACTCCACATAATTGTTTGCATCTGTTCTTCCTGCAGTCTCTGTCTCAGCGCTACCAGAGGCGGATTTCATCAGCAGTGAGAGGTGAGGAAAATAACAAACAACAAAAAACGCTCCTTATGATGACAAATAATCTGATCTGGAGGACGTTTTAAAAGAGATTAAATAATCCCAAAAGCAAAACTCAGTTACACACAAAGCTAAATTACAAAGTGAGTGGAAATAGTGTCAGATGCTGCAGATTAAATATATAACAGCAGGAATGTAACAATTAATTGGGATTAATTATGATTAATCAATTATTTAAATAATCGTCAAGTAATTTAGCAATTAATGAATTGTTAATTAGAGTAAAGAGGCAAAAAAACCCCATATATTTTGCATTTAACATCATGGTTCAGATTTACTAAAGCAATGCCAAATTATTGCATTTTACGCTATGAAATGTTTATTTTCTTATGAATTGAATTTTTTTTTATTTGCATTTTTTAAAATGTATTTCTAATATTGCATAAACAAGTTTAAGTGTTTAAAGAAAAACCTGTAGAATGTGTCGTTTTTAGAAATATGATTAATCGATTAATCGTCCAAATAATTAATTATTAAAATAATCGTTAGCTGCAGCCTTAGCGCTTGCTAACATGATGCCAGGGTGGACAGACATCAGCAATGACCTTACAGAAAGTATTGTTTCTGCTAATCAGCGATAATCAATAACTGTCAATCATTTCAGGAATGAAAAACAACATGTGTCCTTATCTTTTCTCTTCATAACAGATGAAGTGTCCCGTGTTTTGCCCTCACTAGTGATGGAGGACAGGGCTTCACCTCGCCCCAAAGTTGCCGCTCATGTCACGGGAAGTTTTGTCCCCAAACTGGAGCGAGACGCAGGAGGTGAAGCAACCTTTACTGACTAAATGTGGTAGAAAGAATCCTGCTTTAAATGTGTTTTTACTGGACCTGAATCAGTTTTACAATCTAAACTAAATGCTTGACATAAACAAACCTTGTAATAATAGATATATCAGTGTAAATGAAGGAATTCATTATGAGATAACAATAACTGCATTAATGATATGTGAATACAAGCAGGTATAGCTTCCAAAAGCAGCTAACAATGCTTCATCACTCATGCTAGCTTCTACATTAACCTGACAAAAAAGTCTGTTTTGATTTTTTAAATGTTTCCCTCCTTTTGAAATCTGATTCCTAGGTAAGAATTAAAATTGTTTTTAAAAATTGATAGTTTATGGTAATTTTCTAATTTTACTTTTCTAACTTTCTGTATTGTTTTGCTGTGTTTCAGTGCTAATACTAGCTTCTATGTAAATGGGAACAGTATGCTTAGATTTGATTTTAGCTTTTGAATGATAACATGACCTCCTCTATAAATGTCTTGATTTAGCTAACACCTTAAATAATTATAAATTAAGTTACAATCCATGTTGAAAAATGCTAGCTGTGTTGCAGTGCTAATGCTAAGCAGGAATGGTATGTTTAGATTATTTCTATTATGTTGTCCTCTATCATTGCAAACTTGAGCTAATAGATTAAATAATTGCAAATCGAGCAACATTTCGAATTGTAAAGTGGTTTCTAAAGTCTTGTACAAGCTAGCTGTACTCCAGTGCTAATGCTAGCTCCTGTGTAAACAGGAGCAGTGTGCTTAGATTTGAATTCAGCTTGCTAACAGCTTAAGTAATTACAAATAAAGCAAATTGTAAAGTGGTGTTTTTCTAAATTCCTGTAGAAACTAGCTGTACTGCAAAGCTAATGCTAGCTTCTATGTAACAGGAAGCATAGTTTGCATTTCATTTAAAAAATTTTCCATTTATGTCATTGTTGCAATGGTTATAAAATTGTTTTTTTTTTTGCTTTCTTTTAATAAAATGAACGTTGAGTTGCTAAAAGTTTTAGCCACCACAAAACCTGCTATGCTAATGCTTTAATTTCAAAGTTTTTCAGAGGCAATGTATTCCAACCCCATGTTTAAAATGAAACTTTTTTCTGGTTCCAGCTGCAGCTCCTGCAGGGCGACGCGTTCAGGGCCAGAAGATTTCTTGGTGGGAGGGCCAGAAGGGCCTGGCGTTCCTGCAGGACGTCCAGCTGCTGGATGGGGAGCTGGTGGTGTCGCAGCCTGGCCTCTACTACGTCTACGCCCAGACGTACTTCAGGCACACCCACTCCCTGGAGGAGAACAGCGAGGAGGCGGAGGACCGGGGGAAACCCCTGCTGCAGTACGTCTACAAAAAGGTGAACTCCTCTTTTTTAATTTGGCAGCAATACCGCTGCATTTCACGCATCAGCTACTTCTTATCATGCTAAATTCACTTTTTCATAGTTCTGTACTTCCACCCACTTCATTACAAGCTCCCACTTCATTACAATGGCTGCTGGAAAAGGAAAATATTTTCTAATCAGCTGCAGTACACAGCATGTGTTCATGCATTTACTTCCAGACATGGAGAACAGAGCTACGTGGCTTCAGTTTATTCCTACTTGCAATGTTTTTGCGACATCGCAGTAGTTTGTAGTTTACGAAGGATTCCTCTGAAAACTACCAGCAGCACATGGCAGGACTTACCAAAACACTTGGACTAAAGGAAGGTTTTGTTCGTACTGTTTGTGTCTAAACTGCAAATGATGGTAATGTAAGTACATGATGATGTGTTTTCTGTTTTCTGTTGTTGTTTGGCATCAACATGATTTGTCAGTTAGCATAAGCTAACGCTGAATGCTAGTTTCCGCTAACCCTGTGTCTGATGCAGGTTTTTTCTATTAATTCCTAAACACCAACTATAAATTCTTACATTTAAAAAAATCTAAATTATATAAACAAACAATCTTAGCCTGGTGGGGGCTGAAGGAAAGCCTGGTGGCCCGCCAGGCTTGTAATACACAGAGGGAAAGCCTGTGATGCTGCGTTACTCACAATACCAGCGCAAAATGGAAGTTTATTTTTGCGTATTGAGAGACGCGTTTGCTCTCTAACCTCTCAAATACATATTTTAAGAAAAGGTTGTATTTGCAGAATTATTGTGCTGATTTCAGCTGCTTGTCTTCACATCATGGCGCCCTGCGCTGAAGTGAATCCTCAGTTTAATTAATGACGATATAATGACGATATAAATGTGCGTCAGATCTGCTTAATCCTTCGGAGGTTAAAGGTTTGATGGTTGGTCAGAGGCTCCATGTCTTCTTTGTTTGTCTCTCTGTATTTCTATTTGGAGCCATTTTCACATGTCAAGCTGCTAATTATGTAAACACAGCAGCTCATTTGCATAATGTAATTATACAGCTCCTTCCTTAATGAGCTCAAAACAAGCAGAACTGAGCTTTAATCTATGCTAGCATAATGGTGGACCGTTAATCTGTGTTTTGGTGACTCAGCCCCCCTGCTGAGATGGATCTGAGTAAACATTTACGTCTTAAATTAAACGCTGATGTTGGTGATAATTGGTCCAAACCTCCTGCCTGTCAGAAAGAAGCCGGCTTGTCCTGAACATTTCATGTCTTTGGTTTGTGATGATTCACATGAGAACGAGCCAAAGCGCTGACTTCGATCAGTCAAAACGGATGACGAATGTGGAGCCAGACAGTGAGCATGTGTGAGACCTGGAGTTCATTAAAGGCTTGAGAAAAATTACATTCACTCACAGAAACGTTTCTCGTTATTTACCTGTAAAACTAAAAGTCAAACCTGAAAAAAGTCATGTTCCAATCAGCTGCTCTGGAGAGAACTGTTTCCTAACAAGCAGTTCTCTGTTCATTCAGCGTCATTCCAGATATTTTCTCTCATTTATCCAGGACTCCCCACATGTGCTGGTTCTGGTTTGTGTTGTTTTTTCTCTGGTGCCGACACAGACGTTGAGGCCCTAAAGAAATTGATTTTCTGGGCTGCAAAATTCAAGGAGAAAATTTTCACAGAGATTGTTTTAATTTGTGAAAGAAACTTAACAGACAGGAAGACGCTCCGTCTGTCACAGCTTATTAAACAATATGCAATATACAGTTATTTTAATATTCTATTGATTAATCAATTAAAATGACACAATCTACACATTTTTCATTCACTTTCACTCTTAAGCTTTGGTTGAAAATATTAGAAATATATTAATTCAAATAAATTCAATACCTTTTTTAAATAAGAAAATGAACATTTTATTGTGTAAAATGCAATAACAGCGTTCCTTTGGTGAATTTGAACCAGGTGAATTTATTTATGTATATTAAACAGAATACACATAAATAAATGCAAATAAAATGTTGCCTCTATTTTACCTGGATCCATACTTTAAACTTTTACACAAAATATTTGATTTGCTCATAATATTTATGGTACTTAGCATAATTAGCATGCTAAGCTATGTAGCACAGTACTTAGCATGTTAGCAGTGTTAGCAAACAGCTTTTTTCAAACAAATTTAATCCCTGATTGATCAAAACACTTTAGTTCAGTTCAGGTTTATTTAATAAACAATGATAGAAACAAGGCACTGGTTGTTTCTTAGCCACATGCTAATCAGCTAACCCCACCGGGTTTGGACCAAAGTCTTGTTTCTGAAAACCTGTTTTCAGTTGGAGTTGCGTTGCTTTATTTTTGTTTGTCAGAAGAGCTGATGAAATCTTTGATCTGCTGTATTTCAGTCTTTCATACAACATAAAGTCTTTTTGTCTGGTTTTCTGTGGCTTTGCTCCAGGTGAACTCCTACCCAGTTCCCATCCTGCTGATGAAGACCAGCCGGACCTCCTGCTGGTCACGCGGTTCCGACTTCTCTCTGCACTCCGCCCACCAGGGGGGGCTGTTTCCGCTCACCACCGGCGACCGCCTGTTCGTGACGGTGACCAACGCCTCTGCTGTGGACATGGACGAGAAGAGCAGCTTCTTTGGAGCGTTTCTCATCAGTTAGAGGGCCGATCGAAGCCGATCGAAACCGATCGAGGTTTTGTGAAAATCGAACAAACTGCTGCAAGTGTCAGACTCTCCTGAGGAAATTCCTCTTTTGTCTTACGGGATCAAAAACTGAGCAAAACTTTGATAACACTGGTTGGCAGAAGAGACCAAGACAGTTTTTAGCGTGGGTAAACTGAGACCGGACTGAGCAAACACAAAATCTGGAGAACTTTTCTGGTCTGATCAGGTCCACAACCGATTTCTACAAGAACTGAATGACTTCTGCTCCAAATACCTTTTTAAAAAACTGCTATTTCACAATTTTATTACAGTAAATGTTTATATTTTTACCCCTAAACACTATAGACATCTGAGCCTGAGTTGATTTTAAACTATATCAAACAAATGTGTTTGTGCCACATAGGGATGGTTAGTTTGAAAATAGCACTAACAACTTAGTAATTAGTTATAATTGGATATAACTCCCACCACCAGATGGCGGTAAAGTGCTTCCATTAAAATCGCAAACAAATAGGGAGCAAATTCACATTTAACCACCAGGTGGTGCTGTTTAGGCCTGATTTGTGGGGACTAAAGGAAATAATGTGCTACTGTCTTTAAAGATGCCTTAAAAACATTACAAACAAAAGGATAAGAATTATATTTAAAATGTTATCACTTATATAAGTTAATCTTTTACAGATTTAAATTTAACAGACAGAATTAAAATCAATTTAAACTGAAACTATTTAACTTTTATTTGTCTAATCTATCTGATGTTGTTTCCAAAAATATTTTCATGACCCTCAAAGTTTAGTAACACTTTCACTCAAAAATATGGCAAATAAAAAGCACAAAATATAAGAATTTAAAAAATGTTTAAATTGTAAAAATGTAAAAAATTTTTCGATTGTCTACACCAAAATATATAAGTCATTTTATAATGTCTTTACTTCCAGATGTTTCGTTTTTTTCTCATTTTTGTTTCATTTAAACAAACTTCTTTGTACCATTTGAAGACGATAAAAATGTGCACTGTAAAAACACAAAGTGCATTGTTGTTTAGTTTCTAGTGCAAATATATTAATACACTTGATATAAGACAAATATAACTTACAAGTAATTGTTCAGCAGAATATAGGAGGTTGTTTTAATTCCTTGCTTTGTATAAAACTCACTAGTTCCACTGGGAAAACTGCTTTGTTATAAGTGAAATAATCTGCCAGTGGAAATAGTATTTTTTAAAATCAATATTAATAAATTATTGACTTAAAACCAGCTGTTACATCTTGTTGAAAAGTTGCTTGTAAGTTAGTTTTGTTTTACTTTAAGTGTATTATTTGCACTAGAAGGTAGACTGAAAACACGTGGTAAGAGTTTGTGTCTTTGCAGAGTGTTGACTTTTAAAATCTGTCCATTTAAGTCCAGTATGAGGACAAGATGGACCTTCTTCATTTTCCACTGCTGCTATCTCATTTTCTGCCACCTAGTGGACAACACGAGCAACTGCAGTTTACGCTACAGATTGATCCTTTGCAAAAACTTGTGAATTTTGAAGTCCGCTCAAAAACGTGTGCTGATTTCCTGGATTTGTGTTTCCTAAAGGATGTACATTTTATTTTTATGAACCTTTTTCTAATTTCTTCCAAAATGTAGGCGGAAAGACTCGCTGAAATCCTTCTACTGCCTCCATTTCTGATTGTTGCCGCCTGTTTAAAAGCTCCTACAGTTGGTATTTGTGTTATGCTGCACAACCTGCAGGCCTGGAATAACGATCGTGGCGTCATGAACTGCTGCAATGAGCAACACCAGATGCTCCCTGGAGGAAACAAACATGATTATCAGATGTTTTACCTCTTTTTCTGTGTTTACATTTGGGGAAAACAAACTGCAGGAAGCTGCAATCAACTCTAATAAACTAAACAGGACAGAGATACAAAGAAGCACTGTTATTTCCAGCGTTAGGTGAACGCATCAATCATTACAGAGCGTAAACTTTCATTTTCCCGTTCATTAATTACAGCTGGATGTGTTTTGGGGATTTAGAAAAGGGATCAGGTCTGTTGTTGGTTTTCACTCTGATGTGAATATTAAAACCAGCTAAACACACCGAGGCTGAAAAATCTAGTTTTCATGATTCAAGCAGCTCATGAAGCTCCTAAAGTATTTGTGAAACACGAAACCTGATAGAAAACACATGAATGTGAATGTAAATAAATGTGTTTTTCAGAGTGTAAATATGTGAAATAAACACATTTTTTAAAGGAAGAAGCTGCTTTTTTGTTTTACGTTTTTCCAAATTAATGTTTTATTGTCAGAAACATGTCAGATTTCTAATAAACAGTAATAAAGTAATGTTTTTTATTTTAAATTAAACCATGTGATGAATGAATGATGCTGATTGAGAACCAACAGATTTCCTGTCCAACTTTTTATCGGATTCCTCTCTAAAATCATGATGTTCAAACATCCACATATCGTCACCAGATTGTTAGAAAAATCAGCTTTTTATGGTTTTGATGCCTCTGGTAGAAAACCTGCAATTTTCTGGAGGAGAAACAACCAGAGTTGGATGAAAACAGGATGGAGATTTTTTCCTCTGAATGTCCCGGAGTAACTTGTTTTGTTGCTTTTTGGAGAATCTCGGTCTGTAATTGATGGTTTTAGTGGATAAAGGTGCCGATCAAGCTGCACTGGTGGCTCATTGGACTTGAAGTTCTGGATGATCCAGAAACATTTTCATTTAAACTTCACCGCTCACAGATGAAAATCAAAAAGTCATAACAAAATGTGAGCAGGAGGGAAATGAGACAAAAAAAAAAAAAAGAATAAAAATTTGTTTCTTTAAATGCATACCTCATTTGATCTCCATATGTTTTATTCATGTTTTAAATGGGATTTAAATTAATTGTTTGCAACTTTTTATTCCACCATTTGGTTTTCTGCTGCCTCTAAAACCACCTGAGCCGTTTTTTACAATAACTTAATATTATTGTTGTTTGGAAAACGAGGCTTTTGAAAAAACTCCTGAATGCTGAGTCACATTGTATCGGCTCTGCCCCGTTACCTAGCAACCCCCGCCAAGACTCGTTACCTAGCAACCCGAGCAGAGTTCCAGAACCTTTGGCGCCATTCAAAGGCTGCTGGGAAAAACAAACGTTTTATTGTTGACTTTCCATTCAGGAACTTGAAATTCATTTAAAATTTATATCTGTTTTTTTGTTTGTATATTTATAAGCTAAATAAGCTGATAATTACATTTTAAAAAATCACAATTAATTGGATTAATTAAACAATTATTGAACTAATTGTCAACACATGTAGTAATGATTAATTAACTGGAGCGTGCAGACTCAAAAAAATTCAATTAGTTGACTAAACAACATATTCACAGCAGCAATACAGCTAAACCTGTACAAAGTGTAGTTACTTTTTACAGTTAAACTGTTTATTAATACATTTCAGACAATAAAATAAATTTCTTACTTTAAAAAAAGAAATGTTAATTTTCTTCTTTTGATGTATTTTTCTAAAATAAGATAAAAAATTGAGGTTAAATGAAAAATGTCCCATTTTCTTTTTATCTGATTACAAAAATAATCTTTCATTGCAACCAGAAATGAATAAATTCTTTTGCAAACTGTAAGAATTATTATTTCACATGTTCAATCATGTAATTTAATAAATTCTGTGTGATTTTTAGCGTAAAAAGCATAAAAATAAATGTAAAAAGTTGCATAATTGTCTCGTAATTAAGTATGTTCCAGCCCTCTGCTGCCCCCTAGTGTTTATATTCTGCGCTACAAATCAGCTGATTAGTGTGTAAAGAAAACAAAACACTTTCTCTGATTTTCCTTTCTTTTTTATGGAAATATGTTACAGTTATATTACAGTTATTTAAATGCCCAGAGGGAGAAAACAAACAAAAACAGTTCAGAGACACAAAAGAAGGCGAGTGCAACTGAACCGAGACAGAAAGGGCAAAGGTCAAGGGGGCAGAACTGGCGACGGAGGAAGAATAAATACTGCGATGCCACAGAAGAAGAGTCCTCTCTCCGTCCTGTTGGGTTTTTAGCAGCAGGGACCAGAAGCTCGTGGGGAAACGGCGCACAGCGTCGTCTGCAATCAACCAGAGGTTTTAAACACATCAGAGCAGATACACGCTTGTGTGTGTGTTTCTATTTTTAAGCTGTGTGTGACCAGTGTGAGAAAGTGCTTCATGTTCACAAACACACAAAATGACGACATTTAAAAAACAGCAAAACCAGGGATTTTTTTTTCTTTCCGTTTTTCCTCCAGACTTAAAATTCACAATTTTACTACTTAAATACATGTTTGTGTAAGTTTACAACATCTCAGAGTAATATTTAGTAGCTTAAGTGGCTCACAGAGTATAAACATTCAACAGGCATATTAAACCTTGGCTGGTGGTTAAAGTCACATCCTGGCTCTACAGCTAAGCGGGTCAGAAAGTTTTGGCTCCTCTGTCTGGCTGCAGGGTGTGAAAACTTTCTGGTTGAATGCAGATCTGCTCCTGATTGGTTAGAAAATGCTGATGTAGAAAAAAAGTCTTCATATAAATTACACCAGTCTCTGATGATGATGATGAAGTGTCTGTCTCCAAACCAGGGCGCTTACTTACACACACACCCACACACACACACACACACACACATCCTGACGTCATGCTCAGCATGATACGCTGCAAAAACACTAAATCCTACCGAGTATTTTAGGTTATTTTCTATAAAATAAAACAAAACTAACTCATTATTCTTTGATATTGATAAAAAAGTAGAATTATTTCAGCTACAGGAATTTTTTTCTCCCAATTTTTAAGAAATGATTGACTTAAAACCAGCTTGTATATCATGCTGAAAAGCTATTTTATAATTAGTTTTGTTTCATTTCAAGTGTATTAAGACATTTGCACTAGAAAAAAACCAAAAATCATCGGTAGGATTTAATTTTTGCAGTGCAGACGAAGTAAAGAAAAGTGAAATGAAACCTCTGCGCATACAGTAACGCTACATCTCTGCAAAAACACAAAGTTCACCAAGTGTTTGTCTAGTTTCAAGAGCAAATATCGTAATTTATGATAAATAAAACTAAACCAACTTATAAGTAATTTTTCTGCATGTATATAACCTGTTATATATATAACAAGCGCATATATATGAGCTTGTTTTAAGTAAAATAATTTAGTACTTGTTAAAAAGTACAAGTTTTAAATTAATGAATTATTTGATAACATTTTTCTCCTCTATGTTGCAGAAAAGTTACCATAAAGTTGTTTTTTCTCATTTTAACATATTTGCAGTAGAAACGAGACCAGAAATACTTGGTAAAATTTTATTTTTTTGCAGTGTTCCTCCACATGCCACCGCCCGCCGTGTAGCTGCCTGGTTCTGGTTCCGGTTCTGGTTCCGGCTCCGCCGCAGGTCGACCCGGGAATGTAGGAAGAAGTGCCGCCGCCTCAACAGTCAAACCGCATCTCCAGCGACTCCTCGAAGGCCCGGTTGTCGTGGCCGGCGCCCGACAGGAAGGCGGCGGAGACGGGCGCGCCGGTCGCCGTGGTGACGTTGAGGAGGGCGCCGCCCGGAGAGCCGGCGGCGGGGCTCCGTAGGGCGGCCGCCGTGATGCTGGTGAGGTTGATGCCCAGCGTGAGGCGGGTTTGCTCCAGAGCCTTCTCCGGCACGGCGAAGGCCTCCAGCTTCTTCTCGCCGTTGGCCATGTAGGAGTTCTGGCAGCCGCGGCAGATGCAGTCCAGACACGCCTGATGAAAACAAACGTCAACGCAACCAAAAATAATTAGAAAAAGAGACACTAACTGAATATGATTACTATTGTATTTTATTTAAAGTCATTAAAATAAAATTAAAGTAATCCATTTAATTCTTAATAAATGTAATAATTACTTAAAATAAAATTAAAGTCTCTAATAAATTAATAATTCACTAGTAATACATTTTATTCATTTGATGAATTGTCAAAACTTTATTATGATTAATAAACTTGATTATAAATTAATTTAAATAATAATGAATTTGATCATTAAAATTAATAATGAATCTAAATAATAAGTGTAATAGTGATAAAGGATAAATAATAAAATTTTACAATAAATTGTTAATTGTTGACAAAAGTGTAAATAGTTTAAGTAACATGATTAAGTGTTATTAGCTTAATTCATATTGGTTTATTATTAAAAATACATAATAATTACGTACACTTTATATTATTAATACATTAATATAAAACAGTTAAATTAATACTGCTTAATGATTAATCAATAATTATAAAATTAATTTAAGAAGAGACAAAAACCAAATAAATGACTCATTCTGAGCATAATAAGAAAACCAATATAATATAATATAATATAATATAATATAATATAATATAATATAATATAATATAATCAGAGTTTGGGTCTCACCTTGCGGTTGGAGTAGCAGGGGCAGCGCTGCCCCCTGCAGGTCAACACTGATGGATTCTGCGTTGCTCTGCCGCATTTGCAGCCTTTCTTCTCCACGGCTTTCTTGTAGAGCGGTTTGGAGGGGCTCGGCGGGTGGGAGAGGGGGTGTGGGTGGGGCGGCGCCCTGTCGCGGGGCTGGGTGCGTGGTTTGGGGGCCCCCTGCCGGGCCTTGGTGTAGGGTTTCTTGTTGGGCCCGTGGTGCTCCATGGTCTTCTTCAGGGCCTTGTTGGGGACCAGAACCGTCTTGCCGACCTTTGGGGGGCCGCCGTTGGGGACCGGCACCAGGTGGGGGTGGGGCGCGGCCGTGGGGAACCTGGGCTCGTGTTTGGCGGTGGTGGCGTGGTGCTGTGGGGCGGGGAGCGCGGGCGCCCGCAGGAGGCTGGTGATGTTGAGGGGCTGCACTTTCTCGCTGTCGCTTTCCGAGCGAGAGCGCTTGCGGTGGCATCGCGGCGGGACGTGGGGGGCGACGGCGGAGGGCTGGGGCAACAGGTGGGGGTGGGGCAGGCGGGGACCGCTGTCCAGGACGAGGCAGGCGGGGTCGAGGCGGTGCGGCCCGTTCAAGGAGGGGTAGTCGGGCTCGGCGGGGTCCGTCTCCAGAGTCCTGAGCACTTCCTCCACGCTGAGCAGCAGAGACCCCCCGCCGTGCTTCAGCTCCTCCCCAAAATGGCTGATGTCGCAGAGCCCCGCCCCCCCGCCGGCCGCCACGCTCACACACACCGGCAGCTCCTCCGAGAAGCCCTCCTGCTTGGCCGTGCTCGTTTCCACGGCGACGGGCTGCAGCGAGTCCAAGCCCACCAGGCCGTTGCAGTCGTGAAGCCCGTTCACCGTGGCGCTCCGCTCCTCGTCTTTGACCTCCGTCGGGGGTGGAGCCTCGTCCGGCGCAGTCCTAGGCAACGGTGACGACGGCGACCCGGAGTCGACCTCCGACTCCGGGTCGCTCTCGGCCAGCGCCAGCCCCTCCTCCAAGATGGCCTGCAGGTCCGGCGAGTCGCCGGCGGCGCTGGCCAGGTGTTGTGCCAGCGGCGACTGTGTGATGTAGAGGCAGAGCTTCCTGTAGCAGCGGACGAGCAGCGAGAGCTGGCGGTTCTCCTCAAAGCGGGCGTAGTCCTTGCACCAGCTGCAGGACGGCTTCAGCTGCATCCGCTGACCTTTGCAGCCGCGGCAGACGTAGTGCTGGCAGGACGAGTTGGTGGGAGCGATGGGGTCCTGCAGCAAGTTACCTGGGAGGAGAACGACGACAGGAAGGACGTGTTACAGCAGATAGCTGCTAACCGGCGTTAGCTTTACCACCAACGCCGGCTGATGCATATTATACACATTCCAGTCCCACCTAAATATCATTTATATTTATTGTGTATGCTATATTTAGAATAAATGACTATTTATTGTACAAAAATTTTAAATGTTCAGCAAAAAAACCCCCAAAAAAAACAATCTGATTTTTGTGACAGATCAACACGTTACTGCATAATTATGAAGTGGGAGAAAAACTTTAGGTTTTTGAACAGGTCTATGGTCTATACAAAATATAATAATTACATTTTTTGCACAAAATTATTCTTAAATTATCCTTAGATGATGAGTCAACAACTAAACTCTTGTCGTTTAGGGTACTTAGGGGAATACAGCCATTGTACAGCGCATACAGCTGTGAAACCAGCTTATGAAGCTGCTGGAACTCAGTTTGGGTTGCTAGGTAACGGCAGAATTCTGCTGGGGTTGCTAGGCAACGGCACAGTGTCCATCGAATGTGACTCTACTATCAGGAAGCTTTTGAAACGTCACCAAAAAACATAAACTTATTGCCAAAAACCAGCTGGATGGTTTAAGTGCTTTATCTGTTTCTGTTAGTATAAAAACATGCAACATGCGAATTGTGCATAGCAGCTCCCTTTAAGGTGATTTCTCAACCCTTTTCACATATGAATCTGTATTTATTTGTTCAAATTCCCATATAGAATAATGTTAAAATAATATTTAACATTATTTTGTTATTTTATTGTTACAAGAATAAAACAATAGTTTTTCACACTTAACTTCATTGACTAAATTTTTGTTGCATAAAATCCCAATAAACTCCATTTAAACTGGAGCTAATAACGAGATCAAAAACATAAACAAATATTTTTGCACAAGTCAGGAGGGCAGCTCATCCTGAGGAGATTCACACTTTGACAGGCTGGAGAAACAGCAGCAGGAGAATCTAAATCCTTATTTAACCTCCTGAGCGTTGCTTGGCGCGTTGCTTGGCGCGCTGCTTGGCGCGCTGCCGGCTGGAGCGACAGCTGCTCTTTGAGAGGAGCTTCCTTAGCAACGCCGGCTTTTAAAGCATGCAGCTGCAGACGGGAGAAAGGAAGAAGGTCCATTCATAAGAAACAAGCGAGCACACACTCCGCCGACGCCGCCTTCCGACGACACAACGTCTATATTTAACACACAGCTCAGTCGGCTTTCACACCGGTGCATTACTGACAGACGCAGGTTATCTGTAAGCACTGGGAGATCGGTCAAAATGGTGGAAATATTTCAGTTCTGTTATTTAGGTTCTCCTCCAGGGTTTATTGTAATGGCTGGAAGTGGTTTGATGATTGATCAGGTTCTGTCTGGGTTTTCAAAAAGATACAGAAGTAAAGGACAAATAAAGAAATGTTGAACTGAAACAAGATCTCCAGCAGATTAAAAGGATTTACAAGTTGTGAAAAAACTGTTTTAAAAAAACTATAAAGTGGCTATTGACAGAAAGATCAACCAGTTTTCTCTGATTTGTGACAAAAACATAATTTTTTACTAGAAAAATAATCAAAACCACAAAATGCATTTTTGTAAGTCTTAACATAGATAATAATTATTATTCTTACTAATTGTTATTAGTCTTATTAGTCATTATACCATAGTAATCAGAATAGTATACATTACTATTACTACTATCAGTAAAGTAATAAGACCAATAATAATATTATTATTCAATAATAATTAGTTATTATTCTTATTATTATTATAGTAGTAGCATTATTACTATAATAATAGTAGTGTTAGTACTACGTTTAGTAGTAGTAACATGATAATTATGACAATAGTAATGTAATATTAAGATTTTATCATTAGTGTAATAACTATGAAATTTTAAATATTTAACATTATTTTATTATTCTAATATTTTTTTATGAGTATTTGGTCGGTTTTGTCATAGAACATTTGTAAATAAGCACAAATTATGTTTAATATCAATTACACAAATCAGAAACAAAATTTATTTACACAGAAAACATATTTGTATTAAAAAAGTCATTTTTAAAAAAATAATTTAAGAAATAATTGTCTTTATTAGTTTAGAATAATTAAGTAAACGACACAGTGTTCTGTTAACTTATGTAATAATGTTTTAGTTTCATCGCTTGGCATGACCTGAGAAGCGGTGAAAAGCTGACGTCCAGACGTCCTGTCTGCTCAATGTAAACATCCGCAGCAGCTGCCAAAACGCCACACAGACGGGGGTGTGTCGTGCTGCATTCACTGCGCGTAGGAATTCGGAGATTCATAACTCGGACACTGGATTATTTGTGTTTTGCGTTCGTTTTTTTTTAAAACTACAACTTCAGTGAAAGTCGTGGAAGAGCAATTCCTAGAGAACATTCAGACTGAGGTTTTATTTTTGTAAACTATATAAATAAGGATAATTGAAAGAAGAGAGCTATATAAAAAATAACAAAAAGTCTACATATGACGGAATGTTATTTTACCCAACCAGCTCCACAGGGCTTAACGTGTTAGCTCTGTTGAATTTGTCTAAAATTATATTTCTGGCTGGAACAAATAGCAAAGCTCCAAACAACATCCCACACGCTCATATTTCCGACGGTCCCTGAATGCAACCTAAATTTAAAAGCTCGCCCCCACTGTCACATTAGCTGAAGACAGGAGGGGGAAACCCCTATTTTATTCCAGAAATACTGGAATAAAAGCTGCTGAAAACGAGGCAGGAGACTCACCGCAGACCAGGCAGGACAAGGACTGGCGGAAAAACGGCAGAACCTTGCAGAGCTCCGCCAGTTCCCGGGGATCTCCGGGGTCGCACTGCAGCACCGAGCGGCTCGCCGACACGTAGAGAGCGGTAGCATTCACCGGGTTCATCTCAGCTGGCTGGCTCGGTCCGTTTAAGTGGATCAGTACGTTAAAAACACATAAAAAAAGGAAAGGGAAAAAGAAAGAGAGGAGGGAAGCCACACAGAGATAAATTAACCCCCGATCAACTCCCGCTTTCTGTGAGGTAAAAATATTTGTCGAGGGAGTCCGGCGGCTTTGGAGAGAGCATAGATGGAGGCAGGAACCTCGGTCAGTTCTCCGTCGGTAAATCCCACATATATAACAGTCTGAGCGCAGAGAAATCCCTGTTACACATTCCCAGTCACATCCTTGGCGCGATGTCCCGGTCCGGGACAGAAGGAGCAGCTCCTGAAAGGCCCATCATGCACATAATGTCGGTTTATCCTCATCAGCTCCGGTTGTTTCCAAAGGACATGAAAAATAAAACGGTTAAATCCGGACTGGAGCCTGTTTCCTCCGCCTTTTGACGCTGCTTTCGCCCGGTTAACTCGCAGCAGCTCCGAAATTCACATGATAAAGTGCCCCGGTTTGCGATGCGCTCCGACATGTGAATCCATTATCCACATGCATTTTCCTCTCGTGTTGTCCACAGCTTGTAGCGCATGATGCATTAATTAAACCCTCCAGTTGCGGTGCAGCCCCGGCGGCAGCAGGCTAGTTATTTATGGTTGTGTTATTGTTCGCAGAGATTCATGGCGGCTCGAAAACAAAACAGGCCGCTCCGGGGTTTAAATGGTCCTTTTTAGGTGAGAAGTACCGGCACCCACGGCTCAGCAAGAGGCGGCGGTGAAACGATAGGTTCCTGGTATGAAAACAACAGCAGTAAAAATTATTAAAAAGCTTCGCCGGTTCTGTCGCGGCAGAGAAAAACAAGCGAGCGGAAGCACCGGGCTTTCCTGACAGCGCGAGCCGCCTGAGCAGCACCGGGAAGCCGGCTACATAAGCAGGCCGCGTCCCCGTTCACGGGATTTAAAAGATTCCTCCAATCTCAGAGAAAATGTAACATAAAACAGGAAAAATTAACTCCTTTTGTAACTTTTACAGGACCCTAAGAGTGTCAGAGAACACAATATTAAATTATTTTCCCCGTTGGTGTTCGTTGCTATCATTAGCCGCTGTGCTGCTTCTCCACACACAAACAAGGGGGCGCTGCTGACCTCATCTCGCGAGAATACACGTGAGGAGGTACATTTTCATAATAATAATAAACTGTTCATTTTAAAAATATTCCTGGTGATCAAGTTGATGGGAGGGAAAATATGTAGATTAAAAAAAAAACGGAACACAGGGAAAAGAAAAAAATAACATGAATAAATAAAATAATATAAAAATATTATTTTCCCTATATTTTACTCTACATTGTGATGTAGAGGAAAAAGTATTGGGTTTGCAGATTTTAAACAAGATATTTTAATCGGAATAACTCAATCTCTGGAGTTGAAAAGAGAGGAATAAGAATACATTTATAAATTACATCTAAGTTTGTAAAGGGTGCAAAAAGAAGAAATAACATAGATATAATCACAAAATATGGCAAAGATTAGATTAATAGTATAATTAACTTAGTTAAAACAAAAAGGGCAAACATTTTTGTTTAATTGGAATAACTCAGTCTCAGTCTTGTATGAATATTTTTGGATATTCATGCAAGAATATCCAAAAATATGGATGTTCTTGCATGAAATGCAATATTTTCTGCTTGTGTTGCTAACAGTAGTTACCAGTTTTTCACACACAGTAAGTTTAGGGTTAACATAACATCATTAAGTTGTGCTTCGTATAATTCGCTGATATTAAATCAAGTTTATGAGGCATACACCATTCGGTCTAATTGCATTACCAGTTGGTTTCATTAAATGTGGTTACTGACTGAGCTGATGACAATGTCTTTCCTTGCTTTTAAGGGAGTACATACGATGTCATGCATTTCTAGTTTCTATGAACTAGAAATAAACATGTTTTTTTTTTTTTTTAGCCATTTGGCAGCCATATTGAATTTTTAAGCTGTGATTGGTAAAAAATATCTGGCTTCCCTTGTTAAAATCCCAGCTAATAGTTTAGCTTATTGAACTTATTGGCTATTTCTAAACTTCCCAAAGAGTATATTACACATCTGCCTACTCATTAGAAACATGCTAACATCAACTGAAACTGTTTCTTTTCACACACTGTACATTGTTGTTGGTGCAATACTTTAGGTCACAGTCCCACGTAGGTTTTCAAACTCTGTAGCAATAGACAAAGGTTGTGAAACATTCAATGACTCCCTGGTGATCGTGATCTAATGAACTTTCATTTCCTAATTTGGCGTCAAAGGTCAAAGAATACTCACAGTTAAATATTTCATAAGTAAAAGGACTCTTCCTCTTTGGTCTTTAATATTTCCCAACTAGTGAAAGCTTTCAAGGATATTAAAATAAGCTAATATTCAGATGTCATTTTGTATTTTTAAAAATTTGGTATCAAAGTTGGCAAACTTTGCAGTTGCTCACTGATTAAATGTTGATCTAAAGGGTAAGAATGGTGGACAGTTTAAGAGTATTGACTCATCTCAAAGAAACAGTGAGACCCATTGCAGAAATTTACCATATTCATGATGCAAACATGCTGATAAGACTTAGTGCATGTTGTCACTAGAGTTGAGTATTATCAGGATAAAGTAAATTGCCATTTTATTCAATAAATCCAACATCAAGAGAAATAAAATGCCTTTTGAAGTCAGTTAAAATATTAAAACATGAAGCATCCACCTTTAATGTATGAAAGAAAAAATAAGGTTTTTATGTTATTTTCTGATGCAGCTGGTTGCTGACTTAAATTCCACACACGTAAATAATTTTCCTTTAAATAACATTCAGTGTGTCAAACAGCAGTGACTCTTCTTCAGTCTATTACAGTAAGAAAAAAAAACTAAAATACTTCACTGCTCATTCTCTGAGTTTTAACCTCAGTCTATTTTTTCCACGTGTGACAGGAAGTTTGGAGTGATTCCACGTTTTTCTCTCTGCACATGCTCCATTCTCTGGTTACAGGTTACAACATCGTCTGCAAACGTTTTCATCCAGCAGTCAGGATTATCAGAAGTTCATGCCTGAATCACTGTAAACAAGATTCCTGAAGTATTCCGACTTACAACACACCTCACTACCGTCTCACCTTCATCTTCTTCTCTGCCAAATCTTCAAACTATGATGCCTTTTAGTGCCTTTTTAATCAAGTTTATTTGTATGGCACATTTCAACAAAACACAAAAATACAAAGTCATCAACAAACAAAACGGTACATTTTGCCAGGTGCCGTCATTACACATCACAATGTTGGTTAGTGTTTCATTTATTATGGTGCAAAAGCAACTTTAGATTTAAAAGAACAAAAATTCGGATGTAGTTTTCAAATTTATTTACAAAGAGGTAATTTTTTAAAATCTTATACTCTGACTTTGTTTGTATGATGCAGTAATGGAGGATCAGTTTTTATGATCATGGGGTGAGAAATAAGTGTTTAATAGTTTTGCATTTGCTTTGTTTTACAGAGAAGAGCAACAACTGCAACATGACTAATAATTTCTGTCACATAAAGGCACCAGATCAGGAATATAAAGGATTCAGTTTTATCCTGTAACATGGAAAATTACACGTAAATATTAAAAATAAAGGAAGTCTCTAGAAATATTGTCCAAAAGGGAGCACACTGCAAAAATACAACAATTTACCAAGTAATTACGGTTCAGTTTCTAGAGCAAATATCTTAATACACTTAAAATGAGGCAAAACTAACTTACAATAATTTTTCAGCAACATATCTGAGTTTTCTTTAAGTAAATAATTCCTTAATATTGTTGAAAAGGTTCTAGTTCTACTAGGCAGATTATTTCATTATAATACGGAAATAATGTCTTGTAATAAGTGAAATAACATGTTTTACTCAATATTTAGGAATTATTGACTAAAAAAAATCTCCTACATCTTGCAGAAACTTTCATTGTAAGTCAGTTTTGTCTTATTTCAAGTGAACTACCAGGAAGTAGACAGATGTTTCTAGTAATATTTTGTTTTTTCTGAGTGAAAGAAACAGGTGATTCTATCAAATAATCCTAAACTAATGTACGTTAACTTTTGAATTTTAAAAATATCTAAAATATTCAGTTTCTTATTATTGTGTCCTCAAGAGAAATCATTTAAAAAATCTTAACTGACCTAAAACTAGAAACGTTTTGTCTGATTCAAAGATGGATGGTGATAAAAAAATAAGTCTTGTGTTTTTAAATACTGTGACAGATTTTAATGCTTTTCCTTCTGAGCTGATTTACACCTGAAGAACTTTTCCAGATAACATGATGAACTGTTGATTCTTTCTAAACAGTCGTCTAGGAAACGATCATATTTCCTGTCCCTAAGAATAAAACCAGACGAGTATTTTAAGCCTCAGTTGTTACGCTAATAAGTTAAGACGGTTGTGTGATGCTGAGGGGAATTACGTGCACTATGTCCCTGTGTAGGGTTAGGGTTAGGGATTCCCTTCAGTCAGTAGTCAAAAAACACGTATCTTTGCAAAAGTATCTAAATTCGTAAAGCTCTTTCAAATTTTTTGCATTAAATCTGCAGACTTCATTGTGTTCATTGCAAAAACTCAAAATCTTACCAAATATTATTGGTCTCATTTCTACAGTAAATGTTTTAATACATTTGATGTAAGACAAAACTAACTTACAAATAACTTTTCAGAAACATTATTGTTTTCAGTCAATAATTCCTTAATACTGATATAAAAATCATAGGTTTTGTGTTTTTTACTTGCAGATTATTTCACTACAAGACATTTCTTCCCATGTTACAAGTGATATAATCTGCCAATGGAATTTTTCATCAATAGTAAGGAATTATTGACTTTAAAAAGCGCATATTTCTTGCTGAAAACTTCTTTGTAAGTTAGTTTTGTCTTATTTCAAGTGCAAAGATATTTGCAGTAGAAACTAAACTAAAAATAATTGGTAAGATTTTGTGTTTTTGCAGTGTAGCCCTTTGAAAAGTTAGATTGACTTCTTTAAATATTTCTTGTTTTTGCAGTGTTATATTAGGGTTTTATTAAAGACCAACAGACAGTAGTGCATCATTTGCAGTGGAAAATAAATGATTCACGGTCTTCAAACGCTTTGAGTCACTGGAGTTTTCTTGGCTGCACCGACTTCCCCTCAGCTCTGACCTGATTAAAGGAGGAATGTTTGTTTTCAGCTTCCTCCTAAAACATATTTTACTCCATGCGGGAGACAACTGGCTCCCTGTGGAGTATGCTAAAGCTAGTTAGCGTTGAACATAATGACCAAATAAGGAGTTTTCCTTTCCGACCTCACTACATTCATGCTCAGTGTGAGAGATTCCTACATCGTCAACAAAGAAGCTGAAATGGACGGAAAGGATCGTGAATAATTGATTATTGAATTATTAATTCAATAATTGTGAGTTCAGTCAATCCACTGCAAAAACACAAAATCTTTCCAAGTATTTTTGGTCTAATTTCAACTGCAAATGTATTAATTCACTTGAAATAAGACAAAACTGACCCATAAGTAACTTTTCAGCAGGATATAGGAGCTTGGTTTAAGACAATAATTCCTTAATGTTAATGAAAAATGTCTTGTAGTACCTGAAGTAATAATTAACTATCATCTCTTTAATATTTATAAAATAAAAGTGCTGATATCAATGGCAGATTATTTTAGTCATAACATGGAAAAATGTCGTTATAAATAAAATAATCTACCAGTGGAACTGGGACTTTTTCATCAATATTAATGAATTATTGACTTAAAACAAGCTCCCACATTTTGCTGGAATGTTAGTTTTGTTTATTTCAAGTGCACCAAGATATTTGTTCTAGAAATTGGACCAGAAGTACTTTTGTGTTTTTGCAGTGTGTAACTTTTAACTTGTCTAAAATAAAACAGGAAATAAACGTTTTCCTGTCGTGTCGTATTTGTCTGACGTTTTGCTGAAGCTCAGAGGTTTCTGCACATTTCCACGTTACTCTGCATCCAACCGAACCTTCAGACACGCTGCGGCTGATTCCCAGGGCGTGTGTCTGCTTACTGCTGCAGTTAGCAGTAATTTCCACCCAACATGCATCTCATGACCATCCAGCTTCCTATTTTTCTGCTATAAAAGTTCCTCCTTCTCTGGTTCCTTCATTGCAGTTTGCAGACTTCCTGTCTTCCTCTCCTCCAGGCTTCCAGCATCATGTCGACTCTTTCTTGCAGCTCCTGGATCTTCCTGCTCAGCCTGGCTGCTCTGATGCTCATCTCAGCGTCTGAAGGTAAAAACTGGATGTTTTCTGTTTTAACTGAAAGATTATACATATGAGAATCTTCTTACCAAATGTGTTCATTTAGTTTGTTGCTTATTTTCTTTTTCTCTCAGTTTATGCTTTCTAACGTTTATTTTACTGTAATTTTTTGTTACTTTTTTTAACTGGATTTTTTTCCAATTGCATTTTTGATGGAAAAATAAAAGTTTAGAGTATTTAAACAAGATCTTCAACAGACAAGAGTGAAAAATTCCTGCAGCGACTCAAAGATTTTCTGATCAGGCTAGAGCAATAAAGACTTTCTGCAAAACTGCAAAACACAAAATCCTGCTGAGTTTTTGGTCTAGTTTTAGTGCAAATATCCTCGTTCACTTGACATAAAACTAACTTACAAGTGACTTTTCAGCAAGATATAGCAGCTTATTTTAAGTAAATAATGCCTTAATATTGATGATATTCAACACGCAGATTATTTCAGTTATAATAAGACATTTTCCCATATTTTAAGTGAAATAATCTGCCAGTGAAACTAGTACTTTTAAAATCAATATTAAGACATTTTTGACTCAAAACAAGTCCCTATATCGTACTGAACAGTTACCTGTAAGTCAGTTTTGTTTTATTTTCAATGTATTAATGTATTTGCAGTGACTAGGATTTTAAATACTTGGTAAAATTTTGTTTTTCACAGTTTATCAATAAAAATGTCAGATTTTTGGTGGGAAAAGTGCTTCAAATATTAAAAGAAAAGCTTTGCAGAAAGACAATCCATTGATCTCGGTAATTTGTCAATTGTTTATAAAGAGCCAAAACTATGTAAAAAATAACATGATTTATTTTAACAGAGTAAATTAACACCAAACATTTAGGGAATCTGAAAGAATTAAGAGAAAAACCCAAAAGATTATTAAATGTCGTTTTAAGTAGAGGGATTTATGGGAGCCGTTGCCATGACGACAGTCATGTTTATGATGTGTTTCCTCTTGCTGGTTCAGTGGAGTCCTTGTCCCCCATCATAAATCTGGACTGCTGCGAGAAACTGACCAACAGAACCTTCCCCAGAACCAGAGAGTGCTACGAACAGAAACGGCTGGACTGCAAGACGCACGCCTTCAGGTAGGACAGGCGGGCCAAACTGAGCTCCCTCCGTGTTTGTGGCGTTTTCCTCACGGCCTCTGCTCCGTCCAGAATCAAGAGCCAGAGAGGAACATGGAGGTGCATCGACCCGAACTCTGAGGAACTCCGACAAAAAGTGGCGAGGGTGAGAATCAGAAAACTGACGACAAAATCAAATAAATTACAACATTATTCTTTGTAAAACAAGAAAAAATATCATTTATCAATGCAAACTGTTTACTTAAAGTTCAGGATTGATAGAAAAATTAATTTAGCAAACGAAACAATCTGAAAAGCTGCAAAAACACAAAATTTTACCAAGTATTTTATTGCTGGTTTTGATTGCAAATATCTCAGAGATTGATGCAAATCAATGTAAATTTGTACATTTGATGTTTTCAAGTATATTGAACAGCATCCAGATGTTTTTATGTATTTTTCTTTTAAAATATCTTATCAGCTGCTCTGGTACTGCAGTCCATCTCTCCTCTTATGGCATATTGTCTCTGTTTTAAATAAAATAAATCATTAGTACTAGAACATACTTGACGATTATTTCACTAACAACGTGAGAAAAATTACAAGCGTCCTGCACATTTTGGGATGCTTCAACCAGAAACTTTAAGGTATTTTAAAAAGATTTAACATGAAGGATCAAGACAAAGTTGTGCTGAACTGTGAAACAGAAGGAAAATTATATCTGGTTTGCAACATTTCAGATGTTTGTTCCACACATTTGGCTTTTAAGGAAGAAAAATTAGCATTTTAAGAACAAAGACTCCCTAATTTCCTTCAAAAGTTAATATCACTCCCAGCTGAAGTGTTGATCAGATGTAATCTTTACAAAAAACTAATGTATCAAACAGGAAAACTACAATATTGAGCTGAATGTCTTGAATGTTTCTAACTAAACTCTTATTTTTTCTTCTCTGCAGGGACAGTTAGTCTGCCCTCCTGACATTTCCAGTCCAGAATAAATCCTGAGATTTACCAAACAAACCAGCGGAGGAACATCAGCGAATGTTTATAAAATGTAATTTATTTTATTTATTTATTTGATGTTGATGTTTTCTTAAAGTGTGATTTTTAAAAAAAAAGTTTCAGTAATGGCAGAGCTCTTATTTTTTTAAACCTCAAAGTGAGAAATAAATGTTAAAAGTACAATGTTGTGGTTTTTCTTTCATACTCTGGATTTATTAAGTGGTTTAGCTCTAGTTCTTCTTTTCTGTGCTGGCGGGTCCAAAGCAATATCAGGTCCATATCGCCACCTGATTACTGGTTTCCTTCCTAAATGAATTGTCATCATTATTATCCTCTAAAGCCCCTTTCAGATAATTAGTTTGCTTTTTCATCTTTAGCTCCAGTTACTCTTTAGTTTAGATTTATTTCCATCTCCCGGTGGGAAAACTAAAAGCTGCTCGCTAACGATGATTAGCTTTGGTTTTAGCTGTTAAGTTGTCAATAAAACACGTTAAAGGGACGCAGTGGTTTGCTACTAATTGTTGAACAAGATCTTAAAACACAACGCAGCAACAACTCATATTAATCCAGAATCTAATTGTATCCTAATACATCACTGCCATCATGTGGGGAAATGCAAAGCAAATATAATCTATATTTTCCCCAACAGGAATAAAGTTTCTGTTTCTGCTGCTGACTGTTGATCTGACACTGCAGCTGTTAAACAGATCAGAGGAGAAAAGGTCAAAGGTCATGAAGTTATGAAATAAGCAAATTTGCTGCAATTTTACTAATTAAGCCCTAATAATATCTATTTAACCTCTAGAACAACTTGGCTGCAGATGATTTACAGATCAAAAAGCTCAAAGGGTTTAACTCTATAATGTTTTGATTTTAGCTCCTCTGAGATCTAGAATTATAAGACTGAGACATCATGGGAAAGAAAACTCAGGAGCTGCTGGTAGGGGCCATTCAGGGGCCTCCAAAGACTCAGGGGTCTCCAAACACTCAGGGGTCTCCAGACACTCAGGGGCCTCCAGACACTCAGGGGCCTCCAGACACTCAGGGGCCTCCAGACACTCAGGGGTCTCCAGACACTCAGGGGCCTCCAGACACTCAGGGGTCTCCAGACACTCAGGGGTCTCCAGACACTCAGGGGCCTCCAAACACTCAGGGGCCTCCAAACACTCAGAGGTCTTCAGACACTCAGGGGCCTCCAAACACTCAGGGGTCTTCAGACACTCAGGGGCCTCCAAACACTCAGGGGCCTCCAAACACTCAGGGGCCTCCAAACACTCAGGGGCCTCCAAACACTCAGGGGTCTCCAAACACTCAGGGGCCTCCAAACACTCAGGGGCCTCCAGACACTCAGGGGTCTCCAAACACTCAGGGGTCTCCAGACACTCAGGGGCCTCCAGACACTCAGGGGTCTCCAAACACTCAGGGGTCTTCAGACACTCAGGGGCCTCCAGACACTCAGGGGTCTCCAGACACTCAGGGGCCTCCAAACACTCAGGGGCCTCCAAACACTCAGGGGTCTCCAGACACTCAGGGGCCTCCAAACACTCAGGGGCCTCCAAACACTCAGGGGTCTTCAGACACTCAGGGGCCTCCAAACACTCAGGGGCCCCTAATGATGCTGAGGTTCTTAGGAGGAAGGGGGTTCTGTCTGAGGCCCCATATTACCTTGGACCGGCCCTGCATGAACATCTCTGAATCTACCTGGAATCTACCTGGATCCCCCGGTGGCCCCTATGTCGGGCCCCTGATGCTTTGAGGACATTTTGGTTCATTTAATTGTGGCATGTTTGGCTTTATGCTGCGGTTCTGATTATTGCTCCAGTATTTCTCTGGTGTTTATTGTGTGTCTCTAATTGGACCGAATCTTCCTTTAACGCAGAGGTTCTGCAGTAACTTCTGTTTACAGCCGCAAACCTCCAGAACCAGAACCAGAACCATCAGCAGCAGCTTTAACCCGTAGAAACGTTAAGGAGAAGCAGAGCGAACCGTCAGCAGGTGGTACCGGGTGGTACCGGGACTTTCAGGATGTCCGACAGATAGAAAGAACGTCTGTCGGTGGTTCCGACCCAGACTGCCTGTAGAACCGGGCTTTTAGCAGGATGATGAAGTTAAAGTCAGAAGTTTCTCTGCAGCCGAAGCTTTTCTGTGTTTCGGGTCGAGGCGGGTTTTGTCCCGCTATTGGAGGACAGTTATGAAAATATAAACAGAAACAGTTTTTCTAACGTCAACATCAGACCTGCATTTTTATTCACAAACCAGCTTATGAAACAAAATTCTTGCCCATAATTTGACAGTTAGAAGCTCAGATCCGCCTCCTCCTCCTCTGACATACAGATAAAAAATAAAATAAAATAAAAAATTGAAAAAAAATGTTTTGAAAAAAACAAAAAATAAAAAAAGGGGCAGTAGCTAAAGCCCCCTTTACTCCCCCCTCTGCACGTGCCTGTGGCAGCTAATCTACAGCGGTGACAGGGGTGGAGCTACAGGGACGGCGGCCCGGCGGCCCGGCGGCCCGGCGG
>CAEGAD010009775.1:0-43043 GCA_903067055.1 Poeciliopsis paucimaculata
ATGCATCACATGTGTTAAGATACAGCTGGCTGTGATTATACACCTGGCCAGTAGGTGGTTTCGTGAGCACATGAAGCCTCAAGAAATGAAGCCTTTCTCGAACCAGTTGGCTCAAGTGGTTCAATGCCTCATGAGGCTTCATCTCACCATCACTACTTTTGGGTTATTTGCGTTACTTTAGACCAGTGTTTCTCAATTCCGGTCCTCACGCCCCCCTGCCCTACATGTTTTAGGTGTTTCCTTTATGCCACACACCTGGATTGAATATGTGGGTGATTAACAGGCTTCTGTAGCACTTGATGATCATGCAATCATTTGAATCAGCTGTTCTGGAATAGAGGAACATCTAAAACATGCAGAGCAGGAGGGGCCTGAGGACTGGAATTGAGAAACGCTGCTTTAGACTGACTGGACATTTTGTAATTTAATTTGCCACTTAACCCATCTTGAATTTGTTAACCCTTTTCTTTTTTAATTGGGTTAAGTTCTATTGTGTCTTGGTTCTGCACAACCTTCCTTTTGTAATAAATCACCTTTTTTTTATATCCCCTATTCTCTCTGGACAATTTTATGTTACCGTCCCTGAACCTCTAGACCTTGGGGACGTAACAAGCTGCTTTTTTGATAAACCTAAAATGGGTATGAACATACATTATAGTTGGGCGAAAAACGCAATAGCTGTCCCTTTTAAACTGTGTTGCAGCACTTCGTAGTGTTTTATTGTAAATATGTCGTCAGCAGAGATTATTTTGATTTAAAATTTCCTCTATTTTTTTTTGTAATACAATATCCAAACATGTGGGATGTATTTTTGATTTTGTTTTTCTTCAGATGTTTGGATTCAGTATATTTGCGAGACATATGTAATGTTGAAATGAGAATTGCTACATTGTGATGACTTAAGAAATCTAACGTCCAAATGTAAAAGACCTGATTTCTATCAGGGTGCAGAGAACCTACTTCAACAATGTCTGCTTTATTCTGATGACCTCTTCTGTTGCACTCTTTGTTCCCTGAAACATTGTTCAGTTTAAAAATATAAACATTTCCCTGTTTTTCATTGACACTGCCTGAGCCTGTAACAGTCCCCTACAGCTTCAGGTTAGGGGAAACAGAAATACTTCTGCACAAACCGTGATACAGTGTCTTCAATATGGATGAATGATGCTGAAAACCAAACAGCTTTCATTATAACAACCTGGCCACACCTAACATATTTTGTTGCGTGTTTGGGAATGTTTCAGATTGTTGGTAAATGTTTTGATATCAGCTAAAAACAAAGGAAAAAGCTCCTATATCATAAGCATTGGGATAAATTCTTTTTTTTTAATAGTTTTAATAGTAAATCTGCTCTGCATAGAATTTAGCTAACTTTAATTATAGCACTGAGTAAACATGTTAAACAACCTTAAGAGAGGACACTGATACTTTTAATATTACCTTTGTCACTCTCTTTACTACAAATTGATGACTGAACTTTGAAATATATAGTAGTTTTTTTCTAACTTCAAAAAGGAAACAGTTGCTTTATCTTATCACAAATATATAAATAAAGTAACACAACAGGGACACATGGTTCAAGATATTGAAATCTATAAAAAGCCATTTGTCACTAGCAATTAAATGTAATGTAGTACTGTGAAAATAATGCTTTCTTCTCTGTTTTGAAATGGATAGATATTGTGCTGCTTTACCAATACTAAGTTCAAAGGAGACTTCTCTAACCTAAACATTTACTAAATAAACCTACGTTGCATGTATGGTGAGTTAACCAAACCTTTGTCATTCTATCTTTATTTGAAAAAATTAAAATCTATATTTCCACTATTGTTTTACAAAACCACAAAATTGAAAAACAAGTCTGAAGTACTTCCTTACAGTAATGTGTAACAGGTATTACTTCATATTGCAGAGACGATGAAATTGGGTCATTTTCATGAGATTTGTGGGGTGTGCGTCTTCTGCATTTTAACCAATCAGCGTGATTTCAGTCTTGTCGACGTTGATAACCTAAATCTTCCATCCAAGCTGAAAATCGTCATTCGCGCAGGAGAACGGTGATACAATGGCAACGTTCAGAGGACTGTCTGCGTTAATTCTTCTAAGAACAATGAGTGAGTTCAAAAAAGATAATTATTTAAATGTGAAAAGTTTTTTTGTTTTTATACTATGTCAGTGTCCTTTTAGCTGTTCTGTTGTTTTAATAATTTTGTTCTTTTTTTTGTTTTAGTTGTGATTGAAACCCTAAAGGCTCCTGACAAAATCGCTCTGACTGAAGCTGAACTCGGTCAAACTGTGATTCTGACATGTGATACATCTGGTCACGATAATGGGTTGTTTTTCTGGTATAAGTTGAATTATGGATATATGGTCCAAACAGTTGTTAGCGGGACTTTTAGTGGCTTAAAGCTTGATAAGAACTTTCCAAACTCAAGGTTCCAAGTTGAAAATGTGGGAGACATAAATTATCTCATCATCAGAAATGTCAACAAAGATGATGAAGCAACATATTTATGTCAGACAGGAGCAGCATACAACCTGGCATTTATTAATGGCACAAATTTGATTGTGAATGGTAAAATCACTTCATTTTTGGTTCCTTGCTATTTTTGGATTCATGCCTAATCAAATCACATTATTTAAAGTTATTTTTAATTTGTTTTTTCAAACTCAGGTTCTCAAAATAAAAAGTCTTTTCATGTGAAACAAACTTCAGACATGAAGTCGATTTTGCTCGGAACCACTGTGACTCTACAGTGTTCATTTCACTCAGAGAAAAAAGAAAAAGAAAGCACAGACCAGTGTGCAGCTGAACATGATGTGCTCTGGTTCAGAGCAGAATCAGAATCGAATCCAGGATTCATCTATACTGATAACAGCTGCAGAAAACAAGCAGCAAGCAGCTGTGAATACCGTCTGTCTGTACGAAACTCCTCGGACACTGGGACTTACTACTGTGCTGTGGTCACTTGTGGAGAGATCCTGTTTGGAAAAGGAACAAAAGTGGAGACAAGTAAGCTTTCAGGTACATCTTTATCTTTTTTCTTGACTTTGCAATTAATTTACACATGCCTGAAGACTTTAGAAGTAGAAATGTTGTATTTACAATAAATAAAAAATAGTTTCTTTGCAACCAGTCTAGTTCACAGATTTTCACAAATTACAAAAACTTGTGTCATGTAGTGCAAGAAATATGACACTACTTCTCTTGCCTTGTAAATTAAATGGATTTGTAAAAGTGAAAACAGTTACCATAGTGTGACTTCAAGAGACCCAGGTTCAGGTTTTGTTTTCTCAAAACAACCCATGCCCAAATGCTCATGAAAATATTTTGGGATTAACATTAATTTTCTACTTTGCTACTACAGAGTTACTACAGAGTAAAGGTAAACACTGATTAAAAAATAAAAGTTGAATCTAAGCTGAAGATTGGATTCAGGAAAACCTCTAAAATAGTATTGCACGTGTTACATAAGATGTAAAGAATATGTTATTATTTTTAGGAGAAGAATTGTTCCTGTATGCTATTGTACTGCTCGGAGGACTTTTGGCTTGTTCTGTACTTGTGAACATCATTTTGATTTTCCAAAAAAGAAAGCCAAGGGAACTTTGTGAAAGTCAGAAAGGTAAGTTTGTTGTGTGTATAATACCGACACTATCTTATTTATGTAATAGCACATGACTAAAACTATGTAGATCACAGCCTGATTTAGAATGGTATTGGCCACATTACTCATAGAAATGACTAATTGGATGAATTCAATTACATTTTGGTCTGTTGTCAACAATTAAACATAAGTAGACCCAAACCCACAGAGCTCCAGGCTACTGCAAGCTATTGGTAAGCCTTTGCAAAAGTCTGGGCTAAGTGTATCAGTCACATCCAAGTCCATTGCGTGGAAAGATGTAGGTCCACATCTTCACACAGACAGATTGATGATGTTATGTAAGGTGCTGCGGCCCCCCTCTTGTAGTTCCCTTTAACTGAGAGGCTATCACTTTTCCTCTCAGAAGCCTCCCCCAATTTACTTCCTGTTAGGAGGAGTTAACATTTAACTAGCAATTTACCTCTTCAGCACTTAGATCCCTAAATCTGCAAAATATAAACCACCTCACAATTCATAGAGAATTTATCAGAGAGGATTCTCACAACCTGCATCTGAATGCCCCATCCTGCCTGAGGTCGCACCAAACTGCCTTAGTTACAATGTCGACTCATACATGATACATTTTAGATTGTAGATATAAAAATCATATTCACTTAATATTCACTTGCAAGTCTGGTCCAACAAATAAGAAAACACAGTTTGATTTAAAGATGAATATACTGCGAGTTTGCCTCTGTAACAAATAACACTAGAAAACGCTATCAGTGTATATTCTAACATTACTCAACCACACAGAGGTCCAATACTTTTGTGCCTTGATTATATGATTTTCCATAACATATGTGGAAACAAAGATTGATTTCATCCAATATCGAAAGGGGTTTTATCTGATGGTAAAAATGAATGCAATTAATGTCTTTTTCCTTTAACAGAAGACACAACAGTTACATGTCTTACTGAACTGGATGAGGATCAACAATGCAATATGGTAAAATCATTTTTAATTTTCTATGAGCAAAACTAGCAAAGAGTGCACATGTCACCTATTGGCAACAATAGTTTTGTATTGAACTAAAAGAATGCAAAAAACACCACTTTGGACAGAAGTAATTGCAAACAATTTATAAATGAAGGAGGGAAATGGTAATGTGGGCAATGTGAGATACCTGATTGCATTAAAATCCTGAAAAAAAGCAAATTAATTACAACTCATTTTATTTTGTTCAACACATGATGTTTTTTTTTGGAGATTAGTTTTGCATAAAAGTTTTGTGTAAAGAAAACAGGCTGTGACACATGCTAAAACACTGACACTGATGAAAATATAGCAGCTATTTATTAAGATAAGCTTATCACTTAAGATTACTGCATTAAAGATGTCAGTCACTGCATTGCCAGATTAGACCAAAGCCATTTATGTTTCTGTAAACTGGTTAAATAGATACTTGGCATTTTTTAAATAATTGAAGACAATATATTTTGTATACAAGATTAAACTCTGATGTCTCACCTGTTCTAGCAGGACGGTGAAGAGGATGGGATGAACTATGTGGCGCTAAATTTCTCCTCACGAAAACCTGTAAGATGGAAGAGTAAGAGGGAGACATCAAACGACTGCACATATTCAAACATTAAGCTATCCATGAAAGGCAGCATCCATCAAAGGGATAATACAAAATGAACATACGTACAAAAATGTGACTTCTGTGTTGCTTATGATAAATGTAAATATTGATTTTGAGGGCTGATCAAGTATTTGGTACAATGTTGTTGTATACTAACATTTTGTACTGACTTAGCATAGAAAGCTTTTTCCAGACTTTTAGAATAGAAATGTGTTTTTATGTTGTCGTATGTTTTACCGTATTTATTTTATACTTGTTTGATAAAGAAGGAAGAAACTTGACTTGGGGAATAAAAATAGAGACCATGTTCAGCTAATTAGGTAATCCATTAGTTTTTTAGTGTGCATGTGTCTTTATACATATATATTTTAAAAAGCAGTATCTACTTTTAAAGATAGAAGAAAAAAGAAATGGAAAATTACATTTTATTGCAGTTTCTTATTTTGTGTAGGCTACTGCTAGAAAGTTATTTGATTAAAAAAAACAAAAAACAAAAAACAAAACTGATTTGTCTTATTTTAAACAGTAAAATTTAATTAAAGAAAAATGACATATCTAAATTGCTGTTTTAAGGTATTGTATGTATCTTATTTCCAATTTCTTTTTGTAGTCATACCTAAATTTATGTCTAGTTGTCCTTTGTTCATGAATGTTTTCATATCTTGTTTTTCCTGTTTGTTGTATTTTGCTGTTATTGAAAGAGTTACCGAGTTTTTTACTTATGGTTTGTCTGATTCATGTTTTGTTATAGCATTCATGTGACTTATAAGATTCGCAATTGTGAGGTGCTCATTATTAAATGACATTATTTTTTTTTTGCTGTATTAGACACTGTGTCATGGGGAAGCAGATTATTTTGGTGGTTATTTTATTTCAGAAATGGGTAATCTCTTTCACTAACAATAAGAACTGTTTTCTGGTTTCTGAGCCAGTTTAGTAGGAAGCTCTTTAGGTCTTGTCTCATACTTCTTGTTGATGTTAGAAATTAACTTTTTCTTACCAGTTTGCTAAGAAATTTGTTCAAAGAAAGACCTTTTGTGTTTTTATATGTCAGGGTTCAATTTGTGTGTCGGCAGCTGCCTTTTGATGATAAACCTTGTAAACATATTTGCAAGTTGGGGGGAAAAAAGCAACATCTGCACCTTGTAAGTTGCATTGCAGCAGTGCACAGTGCTTTGTAATAAATCTGTACAAATAACCATGTCACCAGCACAGATCATTTAAAATTACATTTTACTCCTTATCTTTTATGTAAAACATTAACCAAGCATGTGGAACATCTTGTTTTTGTCAGATTCTGCGATCTATGCAAACTGGAGCATGTAGTATTTTGATGACTTAAAGAATCTAAAGCGAAAACATAGAAGACCTGATTTTTATCGTTTGAGCAGACTCAAGATACAGTGAGTCTGTTTCAACAACCTGTGAACTATTCAGGTGACCTCTTTTTGTGCAGCATTTTCCTCTCTGACCATATTTTGATTTCTGAAAAAGCCCTGAAACACTTAAATGAAACAATAAACATTGCTATTGGCAGATGTTAGCCATTTTTGGGCTGAAATGGAGAACTGGTGTTCATTTCCATCTTAATGCAATTTATTTGTATTTTTAATGTCGTATTGCATACATACCTCAAGTCAGTTTAAGTCAGTGCACTGGTCACCTGAAAAACGATAAAATGTAGACATCTTCATCAAAGACAGCGCTCCGGCTGCCTGGGACAGAATGTGAAAATGGGTTACGTCTGGGGAAAAAAGCATGTCTGGTCATTTTGTAAAAGGGACTCATTTCTATTAATGGTATTTACATTTTAAATGCCATTAATAGATCAAAAAGAAACAAATATTGTATCTTAATGTCAAAACAAGGTTTCATTCTTTGTTTTATCATAAGAAAAATATTGCTCATCCTTAACAATTGCAAAGAAATGGAAACATTTGCATGATTTATATGTTTTTGTTTAAAATAATTAAAGACTATAAACTTAAGCAGTGATTGTTTCACAAAGCCCCCCCAAAAAATAACTAAGTTTTAAACTCCTCCTTACAGTCATGTATGAAAAGTTTTACTTTTATTGCAAATTATATGAAAATGGGTCATTGTTTTACATATTTGTGGGATGTGCATGCTTTATTTTAGCCAATCAGAGTAATTTCCATCCCGTCAACGTTGACAACCAAAATCTTCTAACTTGGTAGAAAGAGATCAGTTGGGCAAGACAAAGGTGACAAAATGACAATGATTGGAGGACTGGCTGCTTTCATTCTTCTAACCACAATGAGTGAGTTAAAAGAAGATAATTACTTAAATGTATAAAATTTTTGTTGAGTTTTAGACTATTTTAGAGTACTTCTTACTGTTGTTCTGTGTTTTAATATGGTTGTCATTTCTTTGTTTTAGGTGTGATTCAAACCCTACAGATTCCTGACAAAATCCCTCTGACTGAAGCTGAACTCAGTCAAACTGTGAATCTGACATGTACTGTACCTGGGTTTGACAATGGATTGTTTTTCTGGTATAAGATACGTTATGGACATATGGTCCAAACAGTTGGTGGAGGCAGTTTTGATAATGTGAATCTGGATCAGCACTTTCCAAACTCAAGATTCCAAATTAAAAAAGTTGAAGGCATGTATTGTCTCATCATCAAAAATGTCAGCAAAGAGGATGAAGGAACATATCTTTGTCAGGCAGGATCAGCATACAAAATGACATTTGTTAATGGCACAAATTTGGTTGTGAATGGTAAGATATCCTCATTTTGTGTGAAGCTATCTTCATATCCTCATACAAAGATATGATATGTTTTCATTATGTCCAATAAAAAGAAGTTGTTAATTAACCGTTGCATGATTTTTATTTGCTTTTTCAAACTCAGATTCTCAAAATAAGAAGTATTTCTATGTCAATCAAACTTCAGACGTGAAGTCAGTTTTGCCTGGAACTGAGGTGACTCTGCATTGTTCACTTCTCTCAGAGAAAAAGGAAAAAGAAAGCACAGACCAGTGTGCAGCCGAACATGATGTGTTCTGGTTCAGAGCAGAATCAGAATCGAATCCAGGATTCATCTATACTTCTAAAACACGCTGTGGAAAACAAGCAGCAAGCAGCTGTGAATACCATATGTCTATACGAAACTCCTCGGACACTGGGACTTACTACTGTGCTGTGGTCACTTGTGGAGAGATCCTGTTTGGAGAAGGAACAAAAGTGGAGACAAGTAAGGTTTTAGGTACATCTTTATTTTTTTTCATGTTTGCAATTAATTTACACATGCCTAACAAGTTTAGAAGTAAATGACAAATGAACTGCTTTGTAGTCACTGCGATTGTGAGCCACACAGACCATATGAAAAAAATGCCACAGCATATGATTTATTAAATCCCTACAGTGGATTTAGGAAAGTCACTAAAACAGTATTACATGTGGTACATTACATGTAATGTCTATGTTTTTAGTTTTAGGAGAAGAATTGCTCCTGTATGCTATTGTACTGCTTGGAGGACTTTTGGCTTGTTCTGTATTTGTGAACATCACTTTGATTTTCCAAAGAAGAAAGCCACAACAACATTGTCAAAATCACAAAGGTAGGTTTTTTTGTGTGTGTATAATATTTTCTCTTAATTGTTTGCACATGTGTTAAGCTACTGGGGTCAGATTTAAGAAGATATTGAGCTCCTCACTCAGAAATGACTAATTGGATGAACTCAATTAAATCTTGGGCTTTTTAAAGTCTATTCAACATATTTTTCTATGGAAACCCCAAACCCCAAAACCCCACTCTATTACCCTGGTAAGTCGTCCTAAAAGTCTCAGCTTAGCTTTCCAGTCACCTTCAAGTCCATTGCATATAAAGGTTTATTTCCACTTTACAAAGACAGATTGATGAGCTTTGATTTCTCATGTACAGAGTAAGATAAAAGGCAAATATAAGAATAGCAGAACACCGAATTGTCTTTTCACCACTTATGAAGTAGGGAACCTGATGGTCAAAAGATTACTGCAACTAATGTATTATTCCTTTAACAGAGGATACAACGGTCACAAGTCTTACTGAACTGGATGAGGATCAACCATGCAATGAGGTAAAAGCATTTTTTTCTATGTGCAAAAATAACATAGCTGCCATTAATTGTTTAGAAAAGAAACTCGGATATAACAGACAGATTGGCAGAAACAGCTCAGTCAGTAATTTTCTCTTCTTGAAAGAAAGAGATATCGCTACATACAGAAGCAGTTGGCAAGGTGTACCTTGCAAAAATTGTGTAAATGAAGAAGGAAAAAATGGTGTGGACAAAACGATACGTGATTACATAGAAATCCTGACAAAGACGCAAATGAATTAAAACTTGTTTTATTATGTTTTTGTATAAAAATGTTAGTTTGAGTAAAAAAATAAAGCTGTGATATATACTGAAATCTTGACACTGATGAAAATATAGCATTCACAGCAGCAGCTTATCACTTGTCACATGAAACAAAAGTCATTTCTGTTTCAGTAAACTGATTATATAAAAACATGGGCATCTTTGGAATAATTAAAAACAAATTTTATCTATTAAAAAAAAATGATATATGTTCTATAACAAACTGAACACTAATGTCTAACCAATTTTAGCAGGATGGTGAAGAGGATGGGATGAACTATGTGGCACTAAATTTCTCTTCACGAAAACCTACAAGATGGAAGAGTAAGAGGGAGACATCGGACAACTGCACCTATTCAAACATTAAACTGTCCATGAAAGGCAGCATCCACCAAAGGGACAGTATAAAATGAACATACGTACAAAACGTTTTGACTTTTCTGTATTTACATTATTTGGAAATATTCATTTTGGGGGCAAATCAAAGATATATCACAATAATATTGCATATTAGCATTGTCACACACCTTAGCATAGGAAGCTCTTTCCAGACTTTTAAAATGTACATGTTAATATGTTATATGTTTTAACGTATTTGTTTTAAGCTTGCTTGACAAGAATAAAAAAAATTTGATGTGACATATTAGAGTCATGCTAATATGTTAATAAGGAACACAAATAGATTTCTATTTATATGTTATAAACATAACATATAAATAGATTTCTATTTATATATGTTATTAGTGAACACATAAATAAAAAGCTATTTTTAAATACAGGTTCTTGTTCTGTGTGCTGCTAAAATGTAACAGTTGTTTGATGAAAATATTTTTAAAAAACAGCTAAATTTTATTAAAGCAAAAAAGTTTCAAACATTTTTTGGTAATGAAAGTGCTCTAAGTGTATACATGTAAATGTGGCTTATTGTATATCTTTCAGACTTTTTTGTATACTCATATCTCAATTTGCATCTGTTTTTGTTTGGCAATGTTGGATCTTTCTTCCACCTGTGTGTATTCAATTATGGTGCGTATTTGCGTGGTGTGTATTCATTGTTTTACTACAGTTTAATAATTGTTTTTTTCCTTTTTTTGACCAATTGTCTTCTTTTTTGGAAAATCAAATGCAGTTTTGTGGAAAATTGTAAAGGAAAATTGGGGACACAGATAAACATAATAAACACTAAATCTGTACTTTGTTGTGGTAAAATTTCTTTTTTCTAAATTAAATATTTCATGTTTACTTTTGCTTAAGTTTATTATAATTACTCATAAATGTTATATGTTAGAGGTTTTTGTTACTGGCCTTATAATTCACATAAAAACATATTTAGAGCGCTCAGCTGGCAATACATCTTAACAGAAAAACACAATCTTAAGCATTAAAACTGCAATGCTGTAAAGTTGTATTTTAAGGTCTTCGTGTGTAAGCTCCCAAAGTGAAAACATAAACAATCTGTCTATTAATAACATACTTTTAATTTATCTGGCATGGAAACATTCCTTGATTTTGTGACCTTAAATGTAACCAGTATAATTGCTATTACTTTTAATAGAACATAGGTAATATGTCAGAAATGTTTGATGTTGAAGTTTCGCACAATGCAGTTTTTCCTGAATATTTACACAAGGATTTACTATTATGGGTAAGCTTAGAAATAAACCAAGTTGCTGTCTGATAGCTTTCTCGTTGACTCATCGATTGAATTCATAGAACGCTTTTCTTGTCATACTCTTCACTCAAAGCCACATTCATCCAATTGTACTCATATTCATACATTGATATGCAGATTGGCAGACAACTTGGGGTTAATTGCCAATTAACCCCAAGCTACTCTTACCACTGAGGCAGTTACATTTTTGCTATACCTGCCTATATGTGTCATTTAAAAACCCCAACTCTGTGGCATGAAGACACTCACCGTACCTTAAAGTTCACAAACCCAATGCAACCACAGAATCATCCAAATTACATCATTGTACTCATTTTCAAGAGAAGGACACACACCACATGAATATCTCTGAAAAACAAAGTTATTCAAAGGCTATATTTTATTAATTTCTTTCAGTTTGCATGATGGTTATACTGTGTAGTCTAGTTTTTTTGTTGAGGAGAGAGGGAAGTCACATATAATACAGATCTGTTGTTCACAGAAGTCATGCAATCCTTCCAGTTCATTCCACTTGCTTTACCCAGTATTACAATTGACAATTCAGGCTATTCCTGGTTATCAGATTTATTTTTCCTTGTGTAAGTTATAGTACACAATTTCATTTATTAAAACTTTCCCATACTTAATATTAGCAGGCTCAAAATGACTTAAACTATACTTTAGGTTATTAGTGGTGTTGAAAACTTAAACTTAAGATGTTTTGCTGGCTTTTTTGTCTGAAACCTTTTCAGAAATGAGAATTGCATTAAGTATACCGGTTATCTTATTAGATATACTTAAACAGCGGTTTGTAAACACAAATAACAAATCAGTAAATTATATGGTAGAAACCTGAATACCTATAAATAGTGAGGATGAAGTTCAATCTAAGCATCAGATTGAGGAAGTAAGAAAATTTAAAGAACTTTGAATGGTTGTTGATGCTAGAAGGTCTGGTATGAATATCTGGTTTCTGCTAATAAACTGGAATTTTCTCACACAAGAATCTCTTAGATTTACAGAGAACAGTTCAAAAAAAGGAAGCAAGAAGTAGTTGTGCAAATGAAAATCTTCTTGTTATGCAATAGGCCATAGGAGAATGGACAGAATTAAGATGACAGAAAGACATCTGTAATTAAGAATTTACAGCCTCCACAAAATGACTGGATAGACTAGCCTTGGAATAGAAGATTACTGGTTCAATTTAATCTTATCTGAAGACTAGTGAAATGTTTACACTTTTGCAAGCTTAAATATGCTTACAGTATGTTCAGGGCCTGTATTTATCTATTTATTATCTCTATACGAACAAAAAATCTGACAGAATTTTCTGTCAGATTTTGTCAGATAAAATCTTTTTAAAAAATTTTGTCAGGTTTTTCTGTCAGATAAAACCATGAAGAGGGCTTCATGGTTTTATGAAGCCCTCTTCTAATTTTATGTGGATTTTAAGAAATTTTGCCACTTTGTTAGTCTGACCCTTCAGTCCCAGAGTTGTTGCTTTTTTCCATCTTCAGCGTTCTGAATTTGAGTCAACATTGCTTTCGCTAAGGCCATACTTTGAATACTTTTGCAGGAAAAAGTGAGTGAGGCAGGAAATACAGTGATTCGGTGTCGTCGGTGTAAAATTGCCCCACTTCCTTTAGTCTTTTAAGCATCACAGGAGTGTAAAGAGTTGTGTCAAGATGCTTCTGTTTTGGGTCACAATACATGTTCTTCTTCATGAAGGAAGTAAGTTTATTTTCCTCTAAATATGAAACATAATTTACCATTTTGTATATTGCATGTCAGCTGTGTATGCAGCTTTTTATGGATTGTTGCACTGGTGTTGTTACTGGGTGTAGATTTTTGCAGTCAAAAATTCACTTTCTTTCTCTACAATCGTTATGACTTTCTAGATGGATTGATAATGTTAGCAGTTCTTATTTGGAGGTCAAAATCAATCTCTATATTTATGATCTAAAACTTTGCCATTGATATATTTATGTTCTTTAAATAAAACAGAGTGTCCAAGAAAATATCAACACATAAACAAAAACAGGATTCTATATTTTATATGCTAAATTCAGAATCTGAAGGTGTTTAGCTTACAACATAAAATATAAAACGAAACACTGAAATAATTCTGACAATGAAAATTGGCAAAACCTATTTCTTTTTTTAATTAGCTTTCTGTGAGGTGGGAGCATCATTTTTAATTAATGTGTTGCTTGGTCCAGACCTAAAACATAGATAAAAGCCTTGATTCAGTAAACTTGTGAATATGTAATTGAACTGGTGCTCAATAATAAATGCCAAAGAGTAAACTTTAAAACAACAACAACAACAAAAAAAAACCATGAAAAATAGTATCAGACATTTTAGTGGCAGGCAAACCCATCTAGTCTTTACAGAATACATTTTGCATTGAACATCAGCCCCATTGTGGCAGGAAGTATTTTTGATTGTAAGAAAGCCAATCAGTTGCCTTTGAAAGAGCGGATTACGAAACATCTCTCTTTCACTTAAATGTCAAATCTTTCAATGAAGACAGCGTGAATATGACTTTTTTATGGGCCACCCTGTTTTTCCTTCATAAAGGATGTAAGTGACACATAATCTGAAATATCATATTTTCTGTAATAATTTAGGCATTTACCTTTTATTATTAGTTTGTTCCTTTGGCTTTTCTTATGCTAAACTTTAATCTAATTGTTTTTTTTTTAAAAATGCAGATACCTTGGCTCCTGTTGTCACTGTTCAACTGGGTCAACCTGTGACTTTGACATGTTTTTATACCAGGTCTGAGAGCTTCAATGGGCTTCATTGGTACAAACAAACTGCAGGAGATACTCTAAAATTAATTTTAATGACGCGTATGAATACGAACCCCGTCTATGGACCAGGATATTCATCTGCAAGGGTCAACAGAACTTATGATGACAAAATGAGCAACTTGACAATTTTGAAGACCACAATAGAAGATGAAGGAATGTATCACTGTGGTTTTATTACCTGGCTTAAATCTACTTGGAGTGGGACTTATTTATCATTAAAAGGTAATTATGTAATTCATAACAAAGTTTTATTTTTGTTTTGTAAAATTAATGGAATTTTAAATGTAAACAATAGCTCATTTGTACCAAAGTTTGAAATATTTTGCCATGATGACATCTATCAGTGCTGAGCTCCATCCTCTTCACGCATAAGATCTCACTTCAGTAAAAGTATTATCCTTTCACAATCTTAAAACCAACATGGTTTCTAGGTAAAATGCAAAAATCGGAATATTTATAATATAAACTTGACAATTGTTTTTGAATACTAGAAGTAACACACTGTTATTTTTTCTTCTTCTGATTTCATACCAATATATTTATTTATTTAGGAAACAGTGAAACAACATCAAGCTACCGTGTTGTTCAGCAGCCAGCTGTTTTGGATGTACATCGTAAAGAAACCTCTGAGACTCTGCAGTGTTCACTTGTCTCTCAGACTGAGACGGAGACTTGTGCAGGAGATCCCAGTGTGTTTTGGTTCAGAACCGGATCAGACAAGAACTCTCCTGACCTCATCTACAGTGATGGAAAAATGCCTGAAAATTGTGAGAACATGTCAAACACCCAGAAGAAATGCAGATATAACTTCTCTAAGAACATCAGCTCCTCTGATGTTGGTACTTATTACTGTGCTGTGGCCACATGCAAAGAAATATTTCTTGGACATGGAACGAGAATCGAAAGTGGTATGAATTGTTTTGCATAATGCTACTAAGCAACATATATTATTGATGTTATCTGTTTTTTAGAGACCGTGACATGTGTCTTTTTCTTTTTGTTTTCGAGCTCATGCCTCAAATTATGGAGTTATGTTGCTGCTGGTGACCACAGGAATCTGCTTGGCCATTTCCGTGATTCTGAATGTTGTTTTAATCTGTTGTCGAACTCAAAGAACACCGTGCACAAACTTGAGAGGTAAGTATTGATCAAATTAAAAGAAATCTAACAATTAGAATATTTTCAGAACCAAATTGCTTTTTGAACCATGTGTTTAGAAATCTCCTCATCAAAAGCACAACACAATGACATGAATCAACCAGATGATATGGTGAGTAAACACACCTAATTGACTGCTTAGTTTGTAAAATTGAAATATAAAAACACAACCGGATATAACAAAATGACTAAAATGTATATTTTGATTTAAATATTATGCTTCCACTCAGACAGAAGATGGAGATCATGTGACCTATGCTGCCATGCATTTCTTCACAGAGACGACAAAAAAGAAAGAGCTGGAGACTGAAGAAAGTGTATATTCAAATGTCATAGAATGTCATAGAATTGATTTATGATTTATTGATCATGTTCAATAAAGTTAGATATGGTTTCCAAAGAAACCTGATGTCAGATTAAAAGTCCCTTCTGAGAAGCAAGTACTAAACATGCTTTTCATTAAAACCATGTGTCTGTATTAAAAATATTTTTATTTATCTGATAATCTTAAATGTTTTTTTTATTAGATGTATGTCAAAAAGCATTGTAACTAACAGAAATATGCTAAAAGCGAAAAAAATGAGAAAATAATAACTAATTACCAAAGGGAACTTACAGAGGGATTCTGGGAAAAGCTGGACATGGAGCATGGACTGCATAATGGTGGAAGTAGCGATAAGCAACAAGAAAAACAGATTATATACTGAGGAAAGGTTGAGATTTGGACATTGGATGCATTCTTCAGTGAACGCTCGAAGAACTGTTATCAAGAAGTGAGCTTCGAGATCCTGGCGTTTTGTAAGGATTCAGAGGGGACTGGAGTGAATCTGATAAAGTACAGGTGTGACGGTAGCCCAGTGCTCTCCAGCACAGATACTCTCTGGGATAGATGGATCTTTTACCAAAGAGGAATAAAAACATCCAACACACCAGAATCCTGACAAATCACTAAATTTATGGATTACACATACGCTGTACATGTTGATGCTACAGTCTGGAGTGAGGCTGAAAGTGCCATGCTGCACTGATAGGGGGCAGTGCTGAGCTCCATAGGTACAATGGGCCACAGGGGCCTTTCAAATAATAATAAAAAAAAATCTAAAAACAGTTGGAGAAATACAAAATTTACAACAGAAATACAAATGTTTCAGGATGACTCTCCTTCTTGGTGATCTTCATGAAAACGTTTAAAATATGAAGTCAAACGATGACAATTTTTTGTGATGGAGAAGCATAAGAGTACAGGCTTCATTTAAATATAGGTAAGTTCATACACAATTTTCAATTTTAATCATAACAAAGAGAGCTAAGCCAAAATAAATAAGAAAAAAAACATTTTATATTAAATATTATTTTATTGCTCTTGTGTTTCATATTGTTGAAGAGTATGCAACTGACTGATCCATAAATAAACGTTAAAAGAACTAAGGTCAATTAAGGTCAAAACACAAAGCCTTTATTTTGGATTTAGTGTATCCAATTCCAGAGTAGTCAGTGCCTCACCAGTTATGAACCTCACTGTGCATCACTGAAAGACACAAGAAATGGCTTAACACAAAGAAATAAAATAAAACAGAAAAGCAATAATGACAATAATGAACAACAGGAAATGAACTGAGTATGACAATTACTCACAAACATAAAGAAAAATTATCAAAACACCAACACAAAATAAAAACGGAGACATAGGACTGAAGAAATAGGATCCATGCACGACTGAATCTATAGACATTTAATGATGTTGTATAAAAAGGCACAAGCATCCTGCACACTTCAAGGACAAGTAGATAATGGACGAATGGACAGACTGAGGGCATAGAGCTGGACATTTCAGAGCACTGACTTTGAAGTTCTTCAATTGCATTTTTCACTTTAAGCACATGTTGAAGTGAAAAACACTTTACAGATCAGTCTGTTACAATATTTGTATTGCAACAGGTGTAAAATTCACATTTTTGTTGCAAAAATGGCCCAAATTTTAAAATAAAAGGTACTAGTACTGCCGCTATCCAGCCCATACCTGTCAACTCTGACATTCTTTCTGGTAAACTACTATATTTTTACTTCATCTCCCACCATGCTTCCATATTAGTATTTTCCTGTAAATATCCAATATTGTGCCCCCCCCCCCCCCTTGCATCATCCCTTCTCTAACGTTAGCTTCTCTCCCTCCCTGCGTTTACGGTAGTGTAATACCCTCTGTTGTGTTACTTGCCCTCGCTCCCTTTTATGTCATTAGTATTGGTAGAGCAAGTGCACCATGTGCAGAGGCTGTAGTCCTCAATGCAGACGTCCTGGGTTCAATTTCTAGTCTTGGACCATTTGCTGCATTTCTTCCCCTTACCTCTCCTCACCAGATCCTAAATAAATCGATTATCCTCAAATTGTGAGGATAATTGTGTTATCCCTCACAATTTGCAAACTGCAGCACTTCAGGACTTAGCTACATGTTCACATACTGGTTAGTTCCCTCAACTGTAGCAGAGACAAATTAATGAGTTAACGGCCACTTAACTACAACAGGTGCACTGCATTGAGCTCTCTGCTGTTGAGCAACACATAACTCAGCAACAGAGTGAGCTGATTGCTCTCTAATGGAGGGAGAGCAACAGAAAAACTTTACGGTTCTGTGGAAATGATTATGGTTATTTTTTAAATTACTCTTAATGGTATACCTTACGGGTTTCTGCTTTCTAATCCAATCATGACTCAGGCTACGAATATTTCAGAAGAAGACCCCAACTCTAATGAAGAGACAGTTGTGATCGTTCAGACCTTGTAAAGTGCTGACATCCTATATACACACATAGACACAAGAAAGAGAAGATGGAGGAGAGGATGAAACCTAAGGAAATTCCTTGGCACCAAAAGAGCAAACAGCAAATCTCCAAAGAGTCCGTCAAATTTTCCTGACAGTGTACAAAACAGGAATACTCAGGTACGAGATGAGTTAAAGGCCGCTTAGCTGCTACAGGCGGCGCTCACAGAGCTCGCACTGCTGTTGAGCAAATGTTAGCAACGCCGTCAGCTTGGTGCTCTCTAATGGAGGAGTGGGGAGAGAGAGTGTAACAGAAACCCCTTATGGTTCTGTGGAAATTACTTTTGTTTTTAAATTACTCTTAATGGTATACCTTACATTTTTCTGTTTCTACCCAATGATGGTTCAGACTACGGATATTTCAGAAGAGGACTCCTACACTGATGAAGAGACAGTCTGTGATCGAAATCCTTTCTGCACCAAGAGAGCCAGGAACACCAAATCTCCGAACAGTCTGTCAAATCTTTCTAACAATGTACAAAACGCTAATGCTGAGATACTGGGCACCACTTTGGATTTTCTGCTTTCTCCACAGACACACACAATCATATCTGTCAAGCTACATATGTGTTGTACATATGTGTACGCATGTTTTTCCCATTTGGTGCTTGAATCATACTATCGTTGTTTTGTTTGTGTTCACACTATCAGACAGATGATAAATCTCAGATTAGAGCGTTTGAGGATCATATTAGAAAGTTGAAAGAAAAAATAGTAAAGAAGGACAAAGAAATCAAGAAACTGCGAAGGGCAAACCTCTTACTACAAAGCAATAAATTCTTATGTCTGACATACTTCTTATATTGTGATTCAGGGTTATCAGATGCTACATATAAGGGTGTCAAAGAAGCAATGCAGGCCGTGCAGCAGTCATCTGGTTCTTCCAGCCACCGGTTACAAAAGCTGCAGGATTCAAGGATTTTTTTTATTGTCAGATAAAAATAATTGTCAAATAAAGTAGATAATAGATATCTAGTGTAGTATCATCTAACAATTTATCCCACAAGAATCACTTTTTCTGGTGTGATAATTTAATCCTAACCCAATTGACACTATTTGAAATTTAGATTCCATTTTCATTATTTTATATTTAGTCGCATAAACAGAAAATGTGTGTTTGAATACACTCCCCTAAAATAACAGCGATTAAATAGTGTTTGAAAACATATTTTCAGACCAGCAAAGACCTGATACAGGACCTGTGAGTTGAGATTTCTTAATTTTTACATATTATGCTGAAACAACAGATATTTGGTTTATTTTAATTGCCCAGAAAGGCATTTTGGAAGCTTTTTTAAACACCACTAAGTGTAATTGTAGTGGGTTTTTCAAAGAACATTGCTTTACTGTGGTAGGAAATGCACTTTGATTGTATATGGTGTCATAGCCAATCATATGCATTTGACTGTTGATCTCAAGACCTCCCCCTGTTATTTAAGAATCAAGGGTCTCAATGAAGACAGTGCCAGCATGTTTCTGTTATGGGCTTCACTGTTTCTTCTTCACCGAGGGCGTAAGTAACATTTAACCAGTTAGGCAACTGAATGATGAGCAATTTTTGATGGCAATACATTTCTTTTTGTGTGTGTTAATTATTGTTTTTATTAAATGATACAGATTGTTTGGTCACAGTGGTCACGATTCAACTTGGTGATCCTGTGACTTTGTCCTGTGCTTTTTTGGAGAAATTTCAAAGCACCTCATGGCTTCATTGGTACAAACAGAGTGCAGGAGATACTCTGGAATTCATTGTGTTGCACCAGAAAAGCATAAAACCCAATTATAAACAAAATGTGTCTACCTCAAGAATAGCAATAACAACTGATGATAAATTCAGCAATCTAACTATTCAGAAGACAGTTCTACAAGATGAAGGAATGTATCACTGTGCTCACATGGACTGGACTGAATCCACTTGGACTGGGATTTATTTATCTGTAAAAGGTAAAGAACTGTTTTAATATTTTTTCTGTTTGAATTGGTCTCTTTTTCCCCCCAAAGCCTGCTCCACTTGGACTGTAGAATTAAGTTAAACTAGAAAGAAATACATTCGACATTGATCCACCCCTCTGATCAATACAATTTGTGAGCTTCAGTTATAAATGATTGATTATTTTAATACGCAATGAGATTTAAGATTAATCTCTTTTTTGACATCTCTGCCCCCAAAATAAGTACTCTTTATTCTTTGGCTATTTATGGATTTATTCTCTCTCTATATTCCACTCATGTCTCTGACCATTGGCTGAGATATCATGCAATGGTCAACCAATACGGTACACCCTTAACGGTGTTATGTTTATTGTTAAAATGTTTAAACACTAAACCGAGCATGAACAAATCTTTTCTTTTTTACACTACAGATTGTTGCTCTTGAAATTAGCAGACATCCACAAGAACATTAGAAGTTTGTTGAACCACCCCCCCTCAATTTTGTGTAAAAATGATTTTGCACAAAAAATAAAGATGACTTTAAGCTACGTTTATTTAGATCAGAAAAACTGACATAATTATCACTAAAAAAAGCCTGAAAATATGTAAATAAACATCAATAAAACATTTTTCAGGTTAAACTGAAATAGATGACTTCTTATTTTTGACATTAAGATAAAAATAATTTTGATCTTAAATAAAACAACTAAATTAAAAAATGAAATCATTAAATATACAACTTTAATATATATTTTCATTTCTTCATAGTAAACTCCAGGAGGACATTAAGCTACACTGTTCTGCAGAACCCAGTTTCTGATCCTGCCCGTCCAGCAGACTCAGAGACTCTTCAGTGTTCAGTCCTCTCTGAGTCTGAGGACAAAGCCTGTTCAGGAGGACTCAGTGTGTTCTGGTTCAGGACCGAATCAGAACAGCCCTATCCAGAAATCATCCACACAAATCACAAAAGACTTCGTGACTGTGAGAACACAGCGACATTGAATACTCAAAAGAAATGTAGTTACAGCTTTTCTAAAAACTTCAGCTCTTCTGACAAAGGAACATTTTACTGTGCTGTGGCAACGTGTGGAGAGATATTATTTGGAAATGGAATCAAAACAGCAGGTAAGATTTTTGTAATTCAAATGCTTACTTATGCAAATATTAGTTCTTTGAAGACAATGACATATTTTTTTCATTTTTTGTCTGCTTGTTTTGCAGATCAGTCAGCAAGTCCTAAAGTTAATGTGCTGATGATCATAATAATCTGCTTAGTCGTCTCTTTGACTTTAAATATGGGTTTTATCTGCCATCAGATTCGCAGATCATGGTGTGGAAACTTTAAAGGTAAGTTGTATCTTTTGTCTTGCTGTTTTTGAAAAAACAAATAGAGACCTAAATATTCTACTATGAAGTAAAACTGAATATTCGAGCAAACCATTGAGAACTGCTTTTCAACAGCAAAACAGAATGAGAATCAACTGGATAATGCTGTAAGTGACCTATATAAAATTGTGTTTAAAAGTCTAATATATACCTGAATATCATAGGAAACAAAAATTTAATGTAATATTTTCTTTCTGCTCAGACGGTAAATGGACAGGACCTGAACTACGCTGCATTACATTTTGACGAAAGGAAAACAACAAGAGGAACTATGAAACGACAGCTGAAAACTGAAGACAGTGTGTATTCACAGGTTAAAAATGATGTAATTATGATGTAGTACAGATGTAGTATATGAACAAATGTACATTCAAATGAATCCTCTGTGAGTAATTAAGGCCATCATAATTGTGGTCCTGTAATGTCTTACTATTTGAAACAAGCTCAAACTGCCCTGTGGAATAAAGTTTCTCATACTTTCTGATGTAAATGTATATTTCTGCTCAAATTGCAATTTTTCAAAAGAATATACAAAATTTAAAACTATTATTGCAATATAATTGGAACTTGTCAATAAACTGTCATTTTTGAACTTATTTTAAAGGCCAGTATGCTCACATATAAAGCTATTGCTCTTTTTCAATTTTTCTTTATATCTCTATAAGCATAGTTAAAGCTTGATGGTTAATTTCAAATGGTTTTAAATGTGGATTTAGAAAATGGTTATTAAAAATATTTTTAAAAATTCTCCTACAGACCCTATTTAGTGTGATCAATGCTGTTCCATATATCAGGAACGGTGTATTTGACTTTGACGTCCCTGCTCTAGATGTTGCATCCTTCCTCATTGACCAACTGCAGAGTTATGAGAGACTAACTACAATAATGCATTTTTAGAAAGGATTTCTTAGAGTCCTCCACCTTTAAGCTGTTTAACAGTGAGAGGTATTGATTTGGATTTCCGAACTCTGCTTGATTCAGAAGAGCCCAAATCAATCTGATTGATATTCAGTTAAAGATATCAAGCAGTCACAATTTTACTTAGATATGGAAGACATTCTCTTAAGAAGTAATGCTGCAAACAATAGAAACTAACTGTAAATTGGTGCATTAGTAAAAATATATTTACATTTAAAATTTAACTCAAAGCAATTACAGTAAGCATGTAGTTTCTATTTAACCTGTCCAAAATAAAAATGCAATAATTTAGAGAAATTAAAACACTTCACCTACACTACCTTTTAAAACTCATTACATGGCTCCTCGTTTGTAAAATGTATGCAGAAACAAAAATGGTTTTCCAGCGAGGTTGGGCAATGTGCAACATATTCCCTGCCGATCTTCATCAGTTCAACAAATGATGATGGGTGAAATATTTGCACAGCAGATGTTTGGAATTTTTTTGTGGGCAGAACAATGTAAACATGAATGGAATAATTTGCCGATTTAGAACACTACAGTCCAAATATGGAGGAATTAGTTTCCAAAAAAATACAAAGTCACCTATTTGGGATTACTTTGCCTTTAAATGGGATAAAAGAGGTAAACGACAGAATGCAACCAAAGCAGTTTGCCACTTGTGCAATTTCAGCGAGGATTAAAACACATTATGTGTTCAGCATCAGGCTGATTACACTAGGCAACATCAGGTGCTGCAGACCACCAACAAGCTCTGGAAAAGCTTTTCACCAGTAGAAATATGACTAAACACGAGAAGGACAGTCCGAGATGGACACAGTGCAGCGTGGCTGTAAATAACTCTAAAAGGAAAACGTACAAAAAACCTTTCCCATTTTTGTCACAAATGGAGAATATACAGACTGGCCATAATGAACTCGTTTTCTGGACCACAGGTAATTTTACATAATTTTCTATGAGCTGTGTCTTTTGGCTTCAATAAAACATTAACGTTGTCGTGGCCATTTATGTTAAATTTTATATTTGGAATTGTTTAGATTATGTTGTTAATTGTTCGACTCTCCCATTAATTTGAGTAATTAAGAACACACCGGGTGCTGGGTGGAGGCGATTGTGTGGTAAATGTCTGGTGTGTTGACGGAAGGTTATAAAAAATTTTTTGACCACTTTTTTGGAGCATTTTTGTTGGAAATGTTTATGAGATTAATTTTCGTTTTGACTATGTTTTAAGACACTTTAATAATTATTTTTTGTCACTATTTTTCCAAGAAATAAATCATATATATATTTTTTTTACAAACATTCAAGAAGTGCGTTCAAATCACAGTACCTGTTAACACCCACGGCCTTGGTTGGAAATTTAGTTTTTTTGGAAATAGAAGGCCGTGACAAACGTAATTCAGACAGTCTCCATAGGCTCAAAAATCCACTCTTACAATAAACAATCGGGGAAGGGGTGAACTGAATGTTAAGAGTTAATGAATTTGTCCAAACTAACTTTTCAGACAAGAAAAAGAGACTTCAAAAAAAGTAATCAATCTCAGCCATCAATGTAGCAAGGTTTGCACACTGTTTAGCTCTTATCCCGTTCATTGCTATGTTCCTGTTATTTAAACTCTGAATATTTCCAGATATCTGTTGTCAAGTTTGTTGGCAGTGCTACTTTGTTGTGTTGTTGTGCTACGAGTTCTTGCACTCCACGAGAAGTCATGTAGCAGTATGGGATCAATTAAAGGGTTTTATGAATCCAGGTTGAGCCACTCAATACAAATCGATTTTGTAAACCCAGCAAAAAATTTGACTCATCGGAACAAAAGTTTTATTCACACGAAGCTTTACTGGTATTTGTTTCATCACGTCATACTGGAGTTAAGTGCGCTGTGCTAGAGGAAGGAAGTTCCATAGATTTGGAGACTGATTGGTCTCCAAACCAATATATCAAACCAATGTATAAAAGCGTTTTCAAGTTCACCAGCCATGGGCTCTCCATATTAAGCTGGACTGAATGTCTCACAGTACAAAGGATAGTTCAAAATTAAATGACAGACTACCAATGGTTTCACTTACTTGTTTATCTTTATTCTCCACCATTTGTTGATTATTTTGATTATACAACTCTCACTTGTTTGCATCGTAAAACCATCCAAATTCGATTCTTCTTCTCTTTTTTCATCCCATTTGTTGGATTTCGCATAATGGTCTTTTCTGACTTGTATTTTCCTCAGCATGATCGGCATTTATATTATCATTAGCTATTCAAGCAGTGAATGTTTTTTTGAAATATCTTGTATTTTGTCTATTTTTTAAACAGAAGTGTGCTGTTATTCGATCTTCATATGCTGGGATGTAACCAGAGAGAGTGTCATCATCCATAGAGTCAATAACTTTTGGCTCAATCTGTGTAGACAGAAACTTGTATTAGAACTCACAGTCAAACTTGGAACCTAGTGCAAGATACACTGGTAACACAACAAGGGAGTGCACTCACACAAAAAATCAGTTTGTCATTTTTTTCACATAGAATGATGTTGTAACGGTAAACTGGTTATTATTTGCATCAAACATATTTTACAATTACTACTTACTTTCATTCAATAAATACATACAATCCCACTATGTGCCTAATTTTAAAGAAGGCATGTAACACATAAAGTGAAGATAAAACAATTATTTACATTTTTTTTTAATTACAATTGGTTTAATTTAACTCAATCTAATAATGTCAGGCTGTAATATAGTAGCCAGAACAAAAGATTTTGTCTTTTCATTAATGTTCATTATGATACAGTACAAATTAATAACCATAAATAATGAACTTACGTGTTCCTCTTCCATGCATGAATCAAAGTGACAGAGTATCTGTACTCGAGTATGCCAACTTTCCACTATTGCGCGTTGTTGTCAATGCATATGATTGCCACTGTCTGGATTAAATTACCACATCTATATAATAAAAGTATCATGTTTATACATTACCATGTTTGTACAATATAATTATGTAATAATATGATAGCTGGAAAGGCTTCCATAGAATTCAGCGATGTATTTACCTGCACTTGAAAATCTCAAATTTACAAAGTAAGCACTGGTTTAAAACTAGGAGTGCAAACAAATTCAATAGGGAATTTTGTAATGCTTTGGGCTTCGTATCATGTTACAATGTTATCCCCTCACCAAAAACATACCTGAAATCTCTCTTTGGTTCTTTCATGCATCTTTGAGGGATCTTCAAGTCTCGCATAGAAGCCACATTCGGAGTTGCCTAAACATTTGGTCAAACAAAGCTCTGCTTGCTTCCACAAAGCTCCTTCTTGGAGCTGCAGTCTGAGCGAAGCTTCTGCTACCCAAAGTGTAATAAACATAAACAAGTGCTAAGTGGATAGAAATTAAAATACTTTTCAGATGCATTTAATTTCTGTGTCAAAAAGATCTGACACCAAAATTGGGGTTTAATTATTGGTAAGCCAGAATCATCAAGATTACAAAAAGCAAAGGCATCAAATATTTTATTATAAATATTCTATATATAATAAATGTATCCAATATATATATTCACCTTTCTGAAATGAGTGACAAAAAATACTTGAGTTTTTTACCACAGGTGTATCTTTTGATATGTTGCATTCAAAGATCATTGGGTAATTGCTTGGCCCTGAGTTTCACTGTCCAGGAGGGCACTTTGGAAACTTTTGGTAACACCACTAAGTGTAATTGTAGTGGGTTTTTCAAAGAACATTGCTTTACTGTGGCAGGAAATACACTTTGATTGTATATGGTGTCATAGCCAATCAGATGCATTTGACTGTGGATCTCCACACCTCCCCCTGTTATTTAAGAATCAAGGGTCTCAATGAAGACAGTGTCAGGATGTTTCTGTTATGGGCTTCACTGTTTCTTCTTCACCAAGGGTGTAAGTACCATCAGTTAAGTAACTGAATAATATGAAATTTCTTATGTCCATTAAATATTTTCATGTTTTTCCTTATTGTTTTTATGTATTTTCTTAATGATACAGATTGTTTGGTCCCAGTGGTCACGGTTCGACTTGGTGAACCTGTGACTTTGTCTTGTGCTTTTTCGGAGAGACTTCAGAGCACATGGCTTCATTGGTACAAACAGAGTGCAGGAGATACTCTAAAATCCATAGTGGTGCAACAGAAAAGCATAGACCCAAAATACGACCCAAATGCACCTGCTTCAAGAATGAAAGCGACAATTGATGACAAACTCAGCAATCTAACGATTATGAAGACAGTTCTACAAGATGAAGGAATGTATCACTGTGCTCGAATGGACTGGACTGAAGCTATTTGGAGTGGAACTTACTTGTCAGTGAAAGGTAATCATGTGATCTCATCATTTAAATGTTTTATAATAAACACGAGTTTCATATACCCAAAAACTCAGAGCCACACTGAGCACAAAGTGAAAGATGCCAAGATGCCTCTTTACTACTTTACCCATATGACCAATTCACATTTGTGAGTTTTAATAACAAACTCGGCCTTGCATGAAAAATAAAATTATATTAAAATATGTCAGCCTATCCACACAGTGATTATCTAAAAAAAAAAAAAAGAAAAAGTCAGAATATCCTAAATGCACAAAAATTACACACAAAAATGTAATTAATTGCTGGGTCTAATATGTTATGTTTAAAATAAACAGCAACAACACAAATGTATTTGTTGTAGATGAAAATGAAGTAAATTATATGGTTGTAGACAAAGTTAACTTCATTATTCTTAAATATTTGTCCATGATGCCTTAGAAAACTTTATGCTTAGTTCTTGAATAATGCTGAACTATAGTTATGTTCTACCAATAGTTATACTAATTTGACAAATTTATGAAGTGATTTAAGAAAAAGGTTACTTTTTTCTTTGTATTTGTTCCCTTTATTTTTTCTTGTTTCGAGTTCAATTTATGTTCTTTAATTTCTTCATAGGAAAATCTCAAAGGACATTGAGCTACACCGTTCTGCAGAACCCAGTTTCTGATCCCGTCTGTCCAGCCGACTCAGAGACTCTTCAGTGTTCAGTCCTCTCTGAGACTGAGGACAAAGCCTGTTCAGGAGAACTCAGTGTGTTCTGGTTTAGAACCGGATCAGAACGGTCACATCCAAATATCATCTACACTAATGACAAAGGACTGCATGATTGTGAGAACACATTGACATCAAATGCTCAGAAAAAATGTAGTTACAGCTTTTCTAAAAACTTTAACTCCTCTGATACATTGTATTGTGCTGTGGCAACATGTGGAGAAATATTATTTGGAAAAGAAACTAAACCAACAGCAGGTACAATTTTTGTACAAGTATGATCCTTTAAGCTATGCAAATGTTACTTTTTTAAAGACAATGACATCTTCTTTCCCACTTGTTTTTCAGATCAATCAGCAAGTTCTAAAGTTAATGTGCTGATGATCATAGTAATCTCCTTGGCCATTTCCTTGACTATAAACATTGTTTTTATCTGTCACCGAACTCAAAGATCACTATGTAGAAACTTTAAAGGTAAGCTTTATTTGCTGTATTACTTTTTTTGCCACAACATAAATTGTTAAAAAAACAAACATATATAAATGAAATGCTTTGAAATAAAACACTATAAATAAAAGTGTACCTTTTTTGTTTAATTTTATTTCAACAGCAAAACACAATGAGAATCAACCAGATAATTTTGTAAGTACATATTATCAAATAACTTATTTTTGTATGTAATGCTGTACATTAGTGTTGACTGTGACTCTAAAAGTTTAATGTATTTTATTCTTTCCACTCAGACTGAAGTTACACAAGATATGAACTACGCTGCCTTACATTTCAATGATAGAAAAACTTCAAGAGGAAAGATAAAAAGACAACTGAAAACTGAAGAAAGTGTGTATTCACAGGTCAAATCTGAATTAGCAAATGCCCAATATTTATAAAAACAACAAAATGTAGATTCAAATCTATCCGCAGCAAGAATTGAGAAATAATAAATTGAGATATATAATTTATTAATGCAACTTAAAGAAACTCAAACTGTCCTGATTGCATTTCTTTTATTCTGAGGTTTGGCAACAGTTTTATGTATAAATCTTTGCACTATAAATATCTGCACATTTCTATAAAACTATAAAACTCCCTCGTTTAAATTAAAGCTAAAGCCCTATTTGTTGCTATTGAATAAAAATTGGAAAATTATAAAGTGTAGTATGTTTTTCAGTCTGTCCTTTTGCTACTGCAATGTAATAGTTTTTCCTTGCTTCTTGTTTCATTCTCCTTCTAGTCACACTAAGCACTTTGAATTATCTTATTGCTGAAATTGTGCAATACAATTAAAATGATCTTGCCTTGCCTTCTGGATCCTCCGACAAGTACATAAATTTCACCAACTAAAAATCTAGATTGCTTCTACAAACAGTTGCGTGCCACTCTGAGGAAGTTACACAGAAAATATAATAATTTTGATCTCAGCATCTGGCCTTCCAGTTTTGTTTTTTTTTCACAACCTCCCTGGTGAACTCCTTTCCCTCTTCTGGATATAAAACTGTGATGTGATTGGTCAGAATTTTGTGGATAGGCTTATTTGTGTGGAAAACAGCATCAACAGGATGGATAGTTTTGAGGAACAAGGTGCTACAGCAGGAACTGAGAAAATACCCCCTACAATATCATCAATTTCTGAGAATATTGTAAGCTTACTAAATATACTAGTTGAAGTCATAAAGAGAGCCCCACATGCTTTAAACAGCAATCTCAGAGATTTTAAGATGGTAAACTTTGTGTTTGAATTCAGCTTGTTTACAAAGTAAATGAGCCACTTCAGAGAGATGGAAAAACTCGCAGCTGATTGACATACCAGCTTCTGTTGGCTATTCACCCACTTTTGTTATTATAAGCTGAAAGTTTGAAAGCAGGTTCGGACCTAGCCACTCCCTCACTGGATGAGATTTTATTTGGCAACCCCCAACTTCACACCAAATATCGCCTTCTTTTTTTATTATTTTGAATAGTAAAATATTGAACATACTTTGATTTCATCCCAGGCAGCAGGATCTATTGGTACAACCGCTATTTCTGAAGCATTGATGAGTTCTTGAGACATGGAGTCAATATGAGATGAAAAAAAAAAATCAAGTTCCTTTGACTTCTCCCAGTGTTCCCAGTGCTACCTTGAAATAAAAAAATCACAGCCCAGAGGCAGGTCTTAGAGCTGTCATTCAAGCCTGTGTGTAGGAAACCATTAATCCTCCATCGCTGCCATTAGCATATTTAGCAAAGGTTAGCACTCCTCCTGGCTCTGATTGGTTGTTTTTGGTTGGAAGTGGTGCATTTCTTCCAGAGACATTGGAAATGTTTTTTTTCTCCACAGAGTATCTGTTTCATTTTATGCTATCATAACTGTGATAATTGTGACAAATATGTGAAAAAACATATTTCTTATAAAAGTTACATACAGCAGGTTTAAATGTAGTAATAATTTAGTGTTCAGCTTAAGGAGTGCAGAATCTTTCATTTTAGAAAATTATTACCTACAAGGTTTTCTTTTTAAATAGTAAAAGTTAAAATTTTGTCCTTGACCCTTTCATAGTGCTGGCTGGATGACTGGCGCCTTAGCATTTGCCTATTGGGCCTATGCCATTGGCTGGTCCTGTTTCAAAGGAACTCATAGCTAATTTGTAGAGCCACCACATCACCCTCAACCAAGTCTGTGAAAGACTGTTGGAAAAAGAGACCCCGGCCCAGATCTGTTATCCATTTTTAAATGTTTGACATCATTCAAAAGCTTAGAATCCACACTTTTGGTATCTGTAAATAGCTCAAAACACCACCAGGGAGAATTGTTCCTGGTTTTGTTGTGGTCAGTGACAATTGAAATGTGACTGACTGCATAAACTGAACAAAATGATCCAAAATGTCAACATGCACTGACTGGCTGCTGCCAGGAAGACACGGGAAGATGCAATTTTATATTTTGTAAATTTGTTCTAAAAGATTATAACAAAGGTGTTTATAATGGTAAATGTCTCAGTGTTACCTGAGACATTTGGTGTGGTGTTTTTGCCTTATCAGACAATATTAAGCCAAAGAAGATTAAAAAAAAATTGGACTAGTCATATATGGGAAATTATTTGCAGGAAACCACAGGAATTGATGTTAAAGCCCAAGGGTCTGATCATAATAGATTCCAAGAAGAACTAAGTTGATTGTGCAACAAAAGAAAAATGTGTTTCTTTCATACATGCCCATAAAGAAACTTTGAGGAAGTGAATCTTATTATTTATTTAATCTTCTGTTAAATAAATATGAAGAAGATATGAATATTAACAGGTTGTTAGTATTTAGTTTTGTTTATGAAATAACATGGCACAATGTCAAAGTTTAATCATGGTGTTTTTCATTGTGGTTTCATTGCATAAATATTGTTAGCCTCACTAATCTGTCCCACTCAGACATCTTTTGCCCACAGAATTTGAAGAACATGCAGCAGACATGATTTCCAGATGTTAGCCAGCCATGATATTGATGTACCATAACGTAATGATGCGCTGGAATTATGTTTTACAACTTTGATTACTGCGGATTAAAATTGGCATTGCTGAAGCATATGTGTAATCTATTTATTATTTATACTATTATGACACTCATTGGTAAAGACAAAGCTCGGAACAGGTGGTGCTGGATGAAGGCTAACTGAACCTAGAAAGAATATGGGGATTCATCTTGTGCCTTTGCTACATGAGTATAATGTCTTGTACAAAATCTGTGCTATAGCTGTCTTAAAATAAGAGGTAATGACTTGTCTATTTGCTTCAATTAAAATTGTTTTGCACGCTTAAAATAAGCCTCGTTGTGACAGCAAACCTCTTTGAGTGTATATTCTTTCGTAGCCAATCAGATGCATTTGACAGTCTGAATGACCACACCTCCTTCAGTTTCTTAAGCTTTATGTGTCCTTATGAAGACAGTAGCAACATGACTCTGCTGTGGCTTGTGCTGTTCCTTCTTCACCAAGGATGTAAGTACATTTAAAAGTAGAAAAATGTATGATTTTTTAAAAACTTTTATCTGTAAACAGTTTTTTTTTTTTTTAAACTGATCTGTATCATTTAACATGTTGCTTTTATCTACTGCAGATACTTTAGTTCCTGTGGTCACAGTCCATCCTGGGGAACCTGTGACTTTGAGATGCGTAATGACTGAGAAGTTTGAAACTGTGACATGGGTTCACTGGTACAAGCAAAGTGCAGGGAATACTCTGATATTAATTGCAATGCTGCGTAAAAGTACAAGTACAATGCCCACCTACGGCCCGGGATTCTCAAAATCAAGATTCCAAATAACATATATTGGCAACATGAGCAACTTGATCATTTCGTCAACAGAAGAACAAGATGAGGGAATGTACCATTGTGCTTATATGGACTGGACTGAATCTACTTGGACTGGGACCTATTTGTCATTAAGAGGTAAATTTCCTTGGTGTTTTTTCAAACCCAGAACTGGCATTTGGTTAAACACAGTGATGGCTCTGTGAAATAAGATGTCTGAAATGCTTCTGGAAGGATTATTTTTTTAAATTTTTTCTTCACATATATCAGATAATATAGTGGAACACATTCTTGCTTGAAAGAATGTTAAAATATTATTCATTCATACTACTGTTTATATACATTTGCTCTGATATCCACCAACAATTCGTGAAAAAAAATTATATTATTTTTCAGTCTTTGATTATTTTCAATTAATTTAACCAAACGTGAGAAAGACTTTATAAAAATCTAATTGTTTCCTAAAAACAAACAAAATTCCATGTAGTTAAGGGTAATGTTCATACGATTAGTTGCCGACTTAAAGTAATATTTTACTCTGCCTTTGGAATTAATTTTAACATGTCAGAGTGGAACTGCAAAGAATCTTAACATGAATTGAACAGAAAATGCATTGAGGGAGCCAGAGATTAGGGTGAGGGCCTGGAAGCTTTCAGCCTCAAATATTTGGAGTTCATCTCCAGCAATAAATCATAAAAAAACTAGTGGAAACATTCAAAATGTGGCGAGCATTTTATAAATGCAATGTCAATAAAGATTACTAGTGTCATTAGTTATTAATAAGAGTAAAAATATTTTTCCATGTCAGTTCAATAAAATGTTAATAAAACATAACTTTTATAAAATATTTGTCTTTTGAGATGGAGATGCCACATTTTCAAAAATAAAAAAATATTTTAAAATACATTTGCAAAGAGTATTTCCTTTGGGCGTAGCTTTAGATATGACTTTGATCTACATATATGTTACGAGCATTAAAAACTTTGCTCTGTTTTGTTAAAAACAGAGCAAAGACAAAAAAATGTATATCTTCAATACACCTTTTAGTTTAAATCAAAATGTCAACGCTCTTTTTTATAGCTGTCTTCACAGAAAATTCTCAGAGGATTTCGAGCTTCACTGTTGTTCAGGAGACAACAGTTTCTGATCCAACCCGTGAAACAGACTCAGAGACTCTGCAGTGTTCGGTTCTCTCTGACTCTGTAAATGCAGCCTGCTCAGGAGAACCCAGTGTGTTCTGGTTCAGAGCCATATCAGAGACATCCTATCCAGATTTCATCTTTGCTCAGGGAAAAATACCTAAAAACTGTGAAAAGACAACAAATAATCAGAAGAAATGTAGTTATAATTTCTCTAAGAATGTACAATCATCTGACGTTGGCACTTATTACTGTGCTGTGGCCACATGTGGACAGATACTATTTGGAAATGGAACCAGCCTGAATAAAGGTATAATTTTATATAATTAATTATTAAATTAAAATGTGTCAAATTAGTCCCTAAGTCAATTCTCAGCAAGTCCAGGTTACAATTTTATCTTTAATGTTGAAATTGCTTTTTTGTTGTCTCAATAACATTACAGAATCAAGTCCGTGGTCACAGGAGGCCATCACAATCATTTTCCCACTCTCCTTTGCTGTAGCCATGATAGTTATAATCTTTCTCATATGCTTCATCAACACAAACAAATGGGACCATTTTCAAGGTAATGCCACATACTTATTCAATACTTTATAAATAGGAAAGTTTTTGATCCTCACTTAACCTTTTTATTTTACTATCTAGCTACTAACTTGAATAAAAATCACTCTCAAAGCAGGAATTGGGTAAGTATGGATAATACAGTTATCAAATACTTTGATGCATATTCCTGCCACAAGTGACTTTTAATGTTTTTAAATTTTTCTTCCAGAAACGTGAAGATAAATGGATCTATTCGACTGCAATGTTCACAATAAAAACTGACAGTGCTGAAATAAATAAAATACCAGAGAAGATGTTCAACATACATTTTCACTGATTTATCTGGTTCATGGTTGTTAATAGCTACATATCATAACATTGTTGATAAAATTACTTTAATTCAATAAGTTTGTTTCCTGTTTGTGCATTTTTACCTCATAAACATGGCTGAAAAAGTTTTGTTCCACTTTTTGTAACTTGAACAGCTTTATGGTTTTAGAGCATAGATAACTAACATCTCAAGAAATTATGGTAACTCCAAAACTAAGAAATCAAGCCTCAGTTTTCCTTTGTATGAGTTGATTTTCTGTGAAATAGCGAAACCTTAATTGATAATACTAACTTGTGTTGGTAGGAATAGTTGGACATCAGAAAGGCTTAGGTAGAAGATGTCATCCATGTAAGTGAAAAAATGCAATTTTTTTCCAATGGATGCTGTTACTCACTTTATCTGACCTAATATTGTTCAACAATGTGAATATTTATAGGTATATTGTATTATAAAGCCATGTACAAAAACAGAAGATACATTGGCTACAAATGGACACTTGTTCCAACTCTCTCTTATATTTTCTGTCTGCATTTTTTTGTGTTTAGATAAATATGCAACAAAAATAAGCAATTGATAATTTTCATAAAAAATGTTACTTAATTTTGTGTTCTTTTTATATGGACAGCGCTAAAAAGAAGCTGTGAATATGCAAAGTGATATTGTCACCGTTTTGAAGTAATAGGCTAAGTCATTCTTTTCCAAAAATGATTTTTCTTTGCCAAAATTGCTACAATTTTTTTCATATATTTTATCATACTAGCTATAGCATACAACATATTTTTGGTTGTTATAGCACTTACTCTGTTTCTGTCTTATTCTGCCAATATGTTTTTTAAGCTTTTTTTAATATTTATATTATTAGCAATGATGTAGTTTATTGTTACATACTTCAATATTTCAGAATTGTATATAGTGGAATTATTACATATTTCTCTAAATACTCTATTATTTAATGAGAACTTGCCAAAAAAATAAACATGAATTTGTTATAAAACGTTTTTGTACACTTATTAAGAAGTATGACCCTTCATGTTTTTCATCATTTCACCAGCTTCCTGATACTCACCACATCAACACTCACTTAAGCTGCATAATCAGCAAACCTTTGCCCAACCTCAGCCTGTGCAGGCATTAGCAGCTGTCTCCATTAGCTTCCTTCTCATCTTCACCCATTCTCAGGCCTTCTCCTTTGCATCATCCCACTGTCCTGCTTTTGTGAACTGTCTGTTGAGCTCACTTGTCCCTCCTTATCCAATATTACTTTTTTAACTATGATATTCAGTTCAGTCTTCAGACTAATCAAATTAGTCAAACAAGAATATACTTCTGTAAATTCACAAGTCTCCTCAGAAACATTTCTGCTTTTCTACACAGTTCCAGAAACCACAAGAAATCTAAAGTAAACATACAAAAAAAATGTCATTTATTCATTCATTAGTGAATGAATGAATTAAAGAATAATCTCTAAAAACACAGATTTTTGGAGTAAAATACTAAATTCATTCTAAAATTGACTAAATGTTAATGTCCTACCAATGCAGTACCTTCAGCAGGTTTAAGCTGACTCCTTTGTTGGTGTCCATTTCAACAACTGTAAATCTGCTGCAACGTGACTTCTTTTGAAACCATGAACATTGGCATATTTGAAAATGTGTTTTTGGCAGATCTAAACATAAAGAAATGAAGTGCAGCGGTGGCTCCTGATGCAGTCTTGTATTGGGTATATGTTGTCATGGAGGCTGTAAAGCAGTGTAGTCCAGAGATTTGCCAAATGGACCAAAGTCACCAAGAGACATTGGAGAGAAGTCTTAATCTTTTCTCAGAGAAAAAGAGAGCTTTTTTTGTTGATACTCATTAACAAGAAAAAACGTATAGGTTACCTATATTTAACCTTTAACACTTAAAGCCTTGGTACTTTAAGTGCACAAATATTTACACCAGAGTTGCTATTATATGTATCAAAACTATAAGTGAGAGCCTTGGATTATTGTTTTTTGTAAATATGTAATTCATGTAATCCGAAAAATGGGAAATGTAGAAAACTGAGGTTTTTCTGGAGGCGACTTGTATTTACATGAGTGTATTCTTGTTTGACTAATTTAATCAGTCTGAAGATTGAACTAATCTCATAGCTAAGAAAGTAGCTTAGGATAATGAGGGGGAAGTGAACTCAACATCTGAGGAAAGAACCTGGGCGGGTGATCTTTTAATTTCACCTCCAGGAGAATTATTCTCATGTAACTCAGAAAGTTGAGGCCATTTAATCACAAATCAAGCTGAGGATATTCTCAGATGGTGGAAGAAGCATTTTGAGGATCTCCTGAGTCAGTCTGCTGTAATAAAGTGCCCAACCTAAAACCAAAGCTCTTGATTTACCTTTTTGTCCATGTATTGCTCCTCACCTAGCCTGGCCATTGCCTTCCTACACAATTCTGCTTGATGCTCATCTCCCTTTCGTGCTCTTAAGTCCCACTGAGCCGAAGTCCTCTGATATAATTTTAACCAGCCCAATCAGCAAACAGAAGGAGAAGTTGTGAACAGGGGCATCAATTTTCTGAGCTGTTTTAGATTTGTAATCTGCCTGCAAATTGGAAATGGCAGCAGAGGAAATGAGCAAAACCTTTCAGTCCATGTTGGCCATTCGTCCAAAAACTGAATTAGAACCAATAGCTGCCTCATTCGGCTCATCGCTTCTCTCTTAACAGTGAGGGATGCTGGCATATAGTACAGGTAATTTCAGGTGCGCTTCATAGTGTCAAACATCAGCTATTTACTCTGCAGAAAGTTGCCAACCTTTATGATCTCTCTGCTTCTAAGCATTTGCTCACTCATCTCTGTGATTTTATGTGGCCTTCCACTCATTAGCTCAGTTTCTGTCATGTTCTCTGCAGTAATGATGCATGCCTCTTTGGCTGTTAATTCAATAGATAAGTCCAGGTTTAAGATTATAGCATGGGGTTGTACCCTTCAGGCTTTATCCCTGAAGGTATAAAACCTTCAGGGACAAGGTTTTGTACATTAGCTCCATTAAAAGGAAAATACCTGCAAGAGACAATTTTATGCTCCCAACACTGTGAGAACAATTTGGAAATAACTTCTTCCTGCTCCAAAGTGACTGCGCACTAGTGCGCAAAGCACAATTCATGAAGATGCAAATTTGTGAATGTAATGTAGAAGAGCTGGACCAGTCCTGTGGGACTAATTATTGCACCAATAGTCTTTCTCATCCAACTTCAGTGTCTTGACCTATCAAAATATCTCATATGATTTTAAGCCCTTTGAATTAACAATGGGAAGTGTCCAAAGGCTCAATGGCAAATAATTTTCAGCAGTACAGTGTACAATGAAATAATTTGATCACTTCATAAGTTCAGAACCAAATCTAGTCAAAAATCTATGACTGGAATGAAATGTTTATATTCACAGATGCTTTCCATTCTATATGACTGAGCCTGAGCAATTTCTAAATAGAATGAGCCAAATTAGCATTTTCATATTTGCAAAGTTGGCAGAGAGGGATTCCCCAATGGAAAACTGATCTTTATCATTTAACACGTGAAAGATGATCCTGTAAAGTATTGTCTCTAGGTGGCATAAATGCTCACCATAATGATTAGTAAAAATTACATTTTCTTCTCTTTTCCCTCCATTTTACAAAATGTGCTTTTTAATGTTTATCTATGACAATAAATCCCAATATAAAATTGGAAGTCTCTGTAAAATCCTCATGCTCTCATTTATAGTATTTAATTGTTTTATTCACGTATTTCCATTTTGAATTTTTTTTGCCTGTAGCTATATAACTTGCTATTACTTCAGAAGTATTAGTAATCACAAATCCTAAAGCACCACTGTAAGACTATTTATAAAATCAACATGTTTATGGAGTCTACTTCAGTTTTTTTTTAACAGCATGATACTGAAAGACTCAGCACTTCAGAAACATTAGAATTTATGTGGACTGGCCATAATAAATAGGGATTTTAAATTTGTAAATCTGGAAAACGTTAACAGTCTAGGATAAAGACAAAAATCTGATCAGGAAATGGCAGATTTCCTGATCAGATTTCCTTTTTATAATCAGATGGAAAAGCCATCTGATTATAAAAAGCATAGGACGATACGACTTCTGGCCTTGAACATGTTCGTTAAACCTGTGCAATTGCAACAACTAATTACAGATAAAAATAACTGAAAACTTGTCTATTTGCTACAAATCACCTAAAAAAAAAATGCCAGTTAGTAGAAATTATTCCACTCTGAAATGAACTTCATTGTGGCACCAAGCCCCCTTTGAGTGTATATTCTTTCGTAGCCAATCAGATGCATTTGACAGTCTGAATGACCACACCTCCCTCAGTTTCTTAAGCTTTATGTGTCCTTATGAAGACAGTAGCAACATGATTCTGCTGTGGCTTGTGCTGTTCCTTCTTCATCAAGGATGTAAGTACATTTAAAAACAGAGTCTTGTCTTATTTAAGATATTTTTGTTTTATTTTATTTCTGATTTGTAAGCAGTTTAAACTGATCTGTATCATTTAACATGTTGCTTTTATCTACTGCAGATACTTTAGTTCCTGTGGTCACAGTCCATCCTGGGGAACCTGTGACTTTGAGATGCGTAATGACTGAGAAGTTTGAAACTGTGACATGGGTTCACTGGTACAAGCAAAGTGCAGGGAATACTCTGATATTAATTGCAATGCTGCGTAAAAGTACAAGTACAATGCCCACCTACGGCCCGGGATTCTCAAAATCAAGATTCCAAATAACATATATTGGCAACATGAGCAACTTGATCATTTCGTCAACAGAAGAACAAGATGAGGGAATGTACCATTGTGCTTATATGGACTGGACTGAATCTACTTGGACTGGGACCTATTTGTCATTAAGAGGTAAATTTCCTTGGTGTTTTTTCATACCAAAAACTGAAGTATTTTTTTGAATTAAAATATTTGAAGCCCTTCTTAATATTTTATTTCTCCAGTTTCTCCTTCACAATTTAGAGAATGAAAATGGTAAAACAAACTCTTGTTTGTAAAATTGCTTAAATTATTCTTACTTTAATACATTGTCCGAAAAATTTCAGTTTCAATTAAAAGAAATAAATAAAAAAATGAAATATTCTACAACGGTTAGTTTTCTTACGCAATCTGGAAAATAATAGAGTTACCACCGAGTTAACACCATCGCTGTTCATACCCATGGGAGATTTAGGTTTAAAGTAATATTTCAATTTGACTAATATATTTATTATCTTTGGAAGTAACACTGACAGTTTGGAGGGGACCAGCAGGAGTCCTGACTGAAATCAAATAGAGAATTTGTGTATGCAGCTAAAGATTAGTGTGATGATAACGAACCTCAAAGATTTAGAGCTGATCTCCAAATACCAGTGAAACATGCAAAAAGCTGGTGAGAAACAAAACAATGATACTGTGCAATAGATGTAAAGATTTTTATGTACATATTAATAAAGGTATGCAACATTTCCAACATGATAGTTTTCCAGAGAAAACTGAATATAAATAAGAAAAGGGACGAACAACTTTGAGATTAGCTAAGATAAAGACCCACATATTTAAATTGTTAAATCCATTTTTTTTTTTTTAAATGACTGAGTTATTTAAAAAATCCTCAGTTATTAATAGACAATGGCAAAAACAAACAATTTTTAGTGTTAGTGTTTTGACTTTCAGGTTAAATCAAGATGCTATATCTCTTTTTTTTTATAGCTGTGTTCCTTATTGTCTTCACAGAAAACCCTCAGAGGATTTCGAGCTTCACTGTTGTTCAGGAGACAACAGTTTCTGATCCAACCCGTGAAACAGACTCAGAGATTCTGCAGTGTTCGGTTCTCTCTGACTCTGTAAATGCAGCCTGCTCAGGAGAACCCAGTGTGTTCTGGTTCAGAGCCATATCAGACACATCCTATCCAGATTTCATCTTCGCTGAGGGAAAAATACCTGAAAACTGTGAAAAGACAACAAACAATCAGAAGAAATGTAGTTATAATTTCACTAAAGTTGTCAAATCAAATGAAGCTGCCATTTATTACTGTGCTGTGGCTACATGTGGACAGATATTATTTGGAAATGGAACAAACCTTGTAAAGATCAATCAAGGTATTGTGCGCATTGTGCCATTTGAGCTATCATAGAAAAATTGTGCTTTTCTGAATCAATGATATTCTTATCTGTCTTTGTTTTCCAGATGAAAAAACAAATATTGTAAGGATTATGTTGGTGATTATATTAATCTGCTTGGCCATTTCTGTGACCTTGAATCTTATTTTTATTTGTTACCGAATTCAAAAATCAGCCTGTGCTCAATTTAAGGGTAAGTGTAATTTACTAAGCTAATTTTTTTAAAACCACAGTCACATTAATTACCATGTCCTATTTACTCAGAGAGCTCCTCTTCTCAAACAAGACACAATGACTTAAGCAAACCAAGAAATGAGGTAAGTAATATTAAACTATAATAATTATCATTATTACAGTTGACTTACAGTAATAATGAACAACACAGCTGGTTGTAACAAAATGAATTTAAATAGATGGGCTTTTATCTTTTTCCGCAGACTGACAATGGACAGGATCTGAATTATGCTGCATTACATTTCTCTGAAAGGAAAGAACCAAGACGAATGAAGAAAAGAGAACTGAAGACTGAAGAAAGCGTATATTCACAAGTTAAAGGACAGATGTCAATATGATTGACTCTACGTTTATATGGGATACTGACATTGTGATAAAAGTTCAGTATTTTCAGATTCATTGCAACTGCAAAAGTGAGACAGTTTGTAAAAATAATTTTTGTAAATACTATTTTCAGGAAAGTCTTAGTGCTTAGTTACATATTAATAATATAACTTAGCACATTAGTTACATTATTAATGTAACATTGTACAATTTTTGTAACTAATGAAATGGCCTCAAGTTTTTATGTACTGAAAAAAATCACCTAAATGAGGTTCTTCGTGTGTCTTAAATAAAGCAGCTTTTATGTTTCTTTTATGTTTCTCTTTTTTTGTTTCATAATTAACAAAAATGTGCTTAAAAATATAAACAAATTCATGAATAAATATTTTGATGAAGTAGTTTCAATTTATGTTGACTGAGCTGCACATTGTTTTGATGAACAAATTTTATTAGACACCAACTCGCTAGTGATTGGCTCTTCTCGGTTACAAGCATTTTCCACTTGTAATGGCTACATTGTCTCATCCACATGTTTATCCAACTCTTCTTCAAAGTGTCCCACTTCTGGCTAAAAACAAGATCTTGGAAGACCTTCGGTCATTGATTGGCGAGGGGTTGGAATCACTAGCTTTGTCTCAGGAGCAACTCTCACGCTCAAAGTTGCACGACTTTTCAGACTCCGGGGTCGTCCACTATCACAACCCCACACACTCTAGCTGTTACTCAAATGTAATGGAAAACCACCTGAACTGTGTTGAGCTCAGTCAAGCTGCGCTGAGTAGATACTTTTAGAAAAAGATTACAAAATACATAAGAAGTTAAAAGTTTTATCATTTTACAGATCAGATCCCTGGTAAAAGGTTCAGCACACTAACAGTTCATTACTTGCTGGAGTAGTTTATGCTACAAATACTATCGTGGCAAGAGAGAGACCTCATAAGTCATATAATGGAGGAATAATTAATCAATACGGATGTTACAGATGAGAAATACTGATCCAATCAGACTACAAGCTGAAGACATAAGTATCTGGATGAATTTTAAATTCTAGTTTGAATGAAAGCTAGTCAGTGATTTAATCTGAATATCATTAAATTGGACATCACTAATAAGTCTTGTGTCTAAAACATATTATTTAAATCCCATATAATGCCTGAGAAGCCACATGTAGATTTAATAAAAAAACATGGATATATCAAGTTTGGTTGTACAGTGTGTAGTACAGAGCCACACAAAGACAGCATACCTCACTTGAACAGAATAAATAAACATGAGCGGTGAGGGAGAAAAATGCCGATAATTTGTGGAATATTCTTAGCAGAGGAAAACAATGTCCACCAGACTTTCTGGTGCATCATGGCAGTTAATTTATCTTGTGTATTTTAGGTTGTCCTCTATGTCTCCGTTACGTTCTCATTGGCTATACGTCACATTCACCACATTCTTGTTTGTACTTGGGGAACGCCCCACATGCAAGACAATCCAACATGCTGAATGTCCCCAATTTGAGGTTGGAGCAATCCCTACCTGGGGGGAATTTATGTAAAATTGATTTTCTTTCATTAAAAACAGACTCATAATATTCATTCTGATGAAGTTTGTTTCTCATATTAAGAGAAAATCCCAACCTATGTGCAGTTATTTTGTCCTGAATGTTATGCTTTCATTGATGTAAGCGGAAAATTAAAATTAACAGAGATAAATACTTTATAACAGCTACTTTCTGAAGTGAGCTATTGAAAAAAAAAGACTTAAGCATTATTTTAATGTATTTTATTTTATCCATTTGTTTTCTTTTAAATGAAATTTATTATGAAATAAAAGACCAAGAGCAGACTTAAGTTTTTGATAGAATGATAGAAAGATAAGATATTAATTTCAAACTGAAGGGTACACCGATATTTTTTTGATGATTTCCACAGGGTACTCCGAAGAATATAAAGAAATAGAAATATCCTTCATTGTCCCACAGTGAGGAATTTTTAGTGCAATGCAGCAACAGTCAAGCAAAGCAAGTAGGAGCAGACAAAGATAGAAATATGCAATGTATAAAAACAGAATAAAGAATACAAATAGTGTACCATAAGGAAATAGCCTTTTGTTGCATACTCTATAAAAACCATTCAGATGCATTTAACATTCTAGGTTGTGACACCTTTTTCGTAAAAACAGTGTCAAAATGTTTCTGACAAATCTGACTTGCTCTAACGGCAGTGGTATTAACCCTTCCACCCCTTTGGTTGGTGTATTCAGTGTTGACCAAATAACAAGCAATAGTTCAGAGAGAAAAAAAAAGCTAGGTATTTAGGTGATCAAATAATGGTAGAAAAAAAAAAGAAACTCGTTGTGACAGGAAATGCTCTTTGATGGTGTATTCTGCAATAGCCAATCAGACACATTTGACAGGATCGCCACACCTTTGTGTTTTACTGAAGGGTCGACTGTATGAATGAACAAAATCATCATGACTCTGTTGTGGCTCACGCTGTTGCTTTTTCATGAAGGACGTAGGTATTCTTTACATAATTTGAGACATGTATATTTTCTTGTTTAAGTTTCTGAAAAGTGTATTTTTGTTTAGTTCAATCTAACATTGTTCTTTTTTTTAATGCTATCGTATTTTTGTTTTATATGTTTTTCCCCAATATAGATACTCTGGTTCCAGTGGTCACAGTTGAACTGGGTCAGTCTGTGTCTTTGACTTGTGATTTTACCATGA